>ML321339.1:0-24421 GCA_005239505.1 Nicotiana paniculata
AGAACTAATAAACTATAAAACTAAAAGAAGAGAAGAGAAGAAAAACTAAGTAGAATCCGCTGTAGAATCCCCTGTCCAAAGTCTGCATAAGCTCATTAATGTGATGTTTTTGGGTGTATTTATATGTGTATAATGAACCCTAAACGTCTCAACGACTTCTATTCTAACTTGGAAACACTTAAAGCCCGTCAAAACTTAATTTCTGGCCGTTCCGGGACCCAGGCGTTTCAGCCCAAACGCCTGGGTAAGGCCAGGCAGACCCTGGCGTTACTTCTGCCTGGCCTTACAGCTCTAACGCGTGGGTAACGCCTGGACCCCCCAGGCGTTATGGGTCTAACGCCTAGGTAACACCAGGCTACCCCAGGCTGTTTGGCTTGGTGCCCGACTATCGTCCGGGTGTCCCTTTTCGCGTATTCTTTGACGTATTTGCATCCGTTTAGCCCCGTTTCCATTTCCAATTCACCTACACATAAAACAAACCCCATTAGGCANCACAACTCGTTCCATGCCTATGGTCCATGAGGCTTTGGACCTACTATTTGGTAGTTCTAGACTCAACTCAGGGGCTCAAAATGATAAAACTAGGTGGCAATCAAAAAAAGATAGGATTGCATATAATTGCAATAAAAGGCTCAAATAACCTCCACACATAAACAAGAAAGCACGCAAACTGATTTATGGTATTAGGCAGTAGACATTTAAAAATTAAGACTTAGAGTCTTTAAATCCTATAGGCATGATCTCTATCTGATTTCGCAATATTATACATGTAGTGTTGCAGTTTATGGACTAACGTATGGGCAGATTAGAGCATTACAAATCCTATATGCATGATTTCTAATTGTTTGCATAATTGGCATTGAAAACTATTAGAGACTGGGAATTACCAGAGTTTGATCTATAGACATGCTTTCTAGACGGATAACAGTGTTCTATAGGCAATAATTCCTAATAGTTGATATTTGAACTTGTTGTTATCATGTTTATTCCTATAGGCATGCTATTTAGGTGGGAGAGTAATATAACAGTAGAAGCAGTTGATTAAAAGATTAATGTCCTATAGTCATGATATCTAGATGGGCAGCATATATACCGAAGTAATAGAGAAATTTGATCGATTAACTATTGAAGTCCAATGGACATGATATTCAGGTCAACGAAAGCGTATAATACACATCTTATAGGCATGTTGTCTAAACACACAACAATGACATGGAGATCAAATATGGCGATTAATAACATGCTTGAGATAGTGTACGAGTGTTAGACAAATTAGGTGAGGTGTATGCAATTCTTATAGACATGATTACTATTAGTGTGAAGGAGTAAAACAGGTTGAACAAGATAGTAAACGAAGCAAGTAGGCCCTATATACATGTTTTCTACCCTTCATGCAAGAGTAAAGCTCACTCATTCCCCCACAATTTTACTAATGCCCCAATTATTCGTTATTAGAGACCTAAAATAAAGAATACATGCTCGAATACTACAAGCTAAATGAGTACAGGCCCAATAAGCAGGGCAAGCCCAAAGAGGAATAACTCAGCAACTTCGAGGTCTTCAGTGATCTCTTTCTTCACACAAAATAGTAAACCTAGGTATGGGACACCCCAGGACATTAGAGTGTATCAACTGCACGACTCGAACACAAACTCATACCAAGTCTGGAGGGGAAAACTAACGTACCCAGCAATGCCAAACTTAGCCACATAAATAACAAATTATACATAAGTTAATCAGACCACTTGGAGTCTACACATTTAGTTCTTAGGACCACAACTAACAATAGTTTAAACTAGAGCAGGCATATGAGATCACACGGAGTTATATGCATAAGAGGCTAGAATATCAGGATGGAACATCAAAAACTAATAGACAGTCTCAAATAGACTTTCAAGACACAATATGATCTAAGATCAAACTAAATACAATCTTGATAGGGGAATCTTGCAGAATCACATACAAAAAATAAGTAAGATTTCTAGCATGACGGTCTGGTGCAAATATGATCAATAACAAACAGGCTGATGAACATAGTTCTTAACAATCCACTCAGTTGGGCATGAAGACTTTAACATTATAAATCATACACAAAAGTTTAAATAGTACCAGGACTCATAATGGGCAAGAATATGTCGAATATAGGTTAACAAGACCAGCCTACACTAGGCTTGATTCACATATGGGGGAAGAGGCTAGACATGAGGTTTACCTTAAGGTCAACAATGTTGAAGAGCACAATATTGCGTAAGTCCAAGCATACATTAGAACTTAATAGCATGAAAACACCCATTAGCTAACAGTACGACATTTGGAACTTATTGAATTGGATAGGCATGACTTAACAAGGTCTAGAACATATGTATTGATTATTACAAAGACACAAGACAGGGAAGGGAACATATATTAGCTTACAAGTGACAGGGAAAGTAGGTTTGGGCCAGTTAACATGATCAGGAGTTAAATCTAGAAAAGTACTAAGTTACACATAAATGATTCAGCAAGAATTAGAACAGATCTGGGCATGACTCGACTCTTCACAAGATTATAGAACAAGGAAAGAAGCTAAACTCAGAATAAGTAACGATAATAAGCATTAAACATGTACATTAGAGAAAACAGACTTAAGAAACAGAATCACAACAACAAATAGGCAAATTTGATTATTAGACAACATAAAGCCTCAAGAGGAGCTTTAGAGTATACAATATCATGTTGGTTCATAAAAATCCTAGAGGCATAAACGTGCAGAGCAGGAATTCAAACGAAAAGGAATGAAATTGCAAGATCCTTAGGTGCTTACCAGTTACAGATGAATGATTAAGTAGATACGAAGAATAATTTCAGCAATACTCCAACGTTAATAACAAAACGAACAGTAGAACCCATGAATCTCAGTGCCTCAGAGTTCCCAAGGGTTTCGAATGACCTTATTAGTAATTTGGTTTAGCCGATAAACCGCCCGATAACTGCTTGATAATTGTTGATCTGATACCAACGCGACCGTTGTCTTATTGGATGGCTAGAGGATTACTACATTTGTATACGATAACCATTAAGCCGAAACGTTAAGTATAATTATCTGCTTGATCCGCCCGATAAGCACCCCTATTTTGCTCGGGTACTTCATCAGTGGATCAATTGAAAATTCAGTTATATTCTATATTGACCATTTTGACCACTGATACCGGCCGATTTCGATCAGTAACTTTACAATTATATTAAAAATAATTTTTTATTATCGAAAAAAGATTGATCATGGGCGGGAAAAAATGAATTGGAATTTTCGACCGACATCGGTTGGTATTTTATAAATTTTTAATTAAACTTTATAATTATATTAAAAACAATTTTTTATTATCAAAAAATATAATTGATCCTGGGCGGGAAAAAATAAATTAGAATTTCTGATCGATCTCAGTCAGTATTCTATAAATATTTTAATTTAACTTTATAATTATATTAGAAAATAAAATTTATTATTGAAAAAATAATTGATCCTGCGGTAGGTGTGTAATTATATTCCGACTGATATAAGTCTTTGTTGTGAGACCACTTTTTCTGACCGATTTGCGGTTGGTATATTTATGTACAAATTTTTAATTGAAATTTTTGATCAATTACCTTTGTTTCCGACCGACGTCGGTCGGTTTTTTATTCCGATCAATTTCGGTCAGTATGCTCTGGACGGATTTTGACAGTTTTCTAGTAGTGTATTTCTGAAAAAAAATAGAGGATATGTGCTCTAGAGGTTAGTGGTATGGGTTTGTTGGATCTTTGGCATAACGTTTGGGTCATCCCTCTCTATAAGTGACCAAATGAATTCCTATCATAGATTTTAGAAAAAAGTTGTGATGTTTTGAATAAAACGTACAATGTACGTCATCGAGAAACAAACAAGAGACAATTTTTTTTTTGAGTAATAATAAAGCTTCTACTGTTTTTGAGTTGATTCATTGTGATATGTGGGGATCATATCGCATAACTTCGCCTTGTGGTGCATCATATTTTTGACTATTGTAGATAATTTTTCGCATGCTGTGATTTTTTTATTGATTTATAAGAAAAAAGTAGTGCATTAAAGAATTTCTTTTCTATGATAGACTGATCCAATAAGCGAGTTAAAACCTTCAGTAGCGATAATGGAATAAAGTTTACATGTATGAGAAATTATTTTCTTGAATGTGAGATTATTTTTCAAACTTCGTATACATGAATACCCCAACAAAATAGGAAAGTGAAAAGAAAACATCATCATATATTCAATGTATCCCTATGGAAAGAAGGATTGCAAGGTGTATGATTAGAGAAGAAAGAATATCTTGTTTCACGAGACATTGATTTCTAAGAGACTTAATTTTCGTTCGCTTTATCAACACATAATACTGGCAGGGACGAAAATAAAGAAAAATATGCGGTGGAACTAGGAGAGGATGAGGAGTCTGAAGCGAAGGGGGGGAAGTGAATCGGTCCAAGCTCGTGAAGACGAGCTTGACATGGAGGATCACCATGAAGTCGAGATAGAGGAAAATATTCACTAGGAGGTAAGGATCGAAACTGAGGAAGATGAAACAATAGCGGAGGAGCAGTTGGGACGCGGACACCGCCAAAAATACACACCGATCAAATAGCATAATGATGTTACTAATATTGTCTATAAATCGAGTCCATCTTGTCCTCCATCCACTTTACAGCATCACTCAGGTATGCCTTATCATTTAACATAATATGTGAATTGCGATAAATCTTTTGTACAACAAAGGACTTTCCTTGCAGCAATCACTGCAACACATGAACCTGCTTATTTCTATGATAACATGAAAGATGCGAAGTGGAGACAAGCAATGAGATTAAAAATACGACAGGCGCCAGAGAATAACAAGACATGGGTAATAGAGGATTTGTCTCCTAACAAAAAGGTTCTTGGTTGGAAGTGAGTTTACAATATAAAGTATAATTCTAATGGAACAATTGAGCGACACAAGTCCCGACTGGTTATTCTCGAGAATCATCAAGTAGAGAAAATCGACTATAATGAAATATTTTCCCCAATGACAAAGATAGTGATTGTCGGTACATTTTTGGCTGTAGTAGCGGCAAAGAATTGAGAGTTACATCAAATGGATGTACATAATATCGTCCTGCATGGGATCTTTAGGAGGTGTATATGAAATTGCCTCCTTAGTTTCGAGTTGCAAATATAGGAAAAGTGTGCAGATTTCGAAAGTTCCTTTACGAGTTAAAGCAAGCACTGAGGTGTTAGTTTGCTAAGTTGTCAGATGCCTTGGAGGACTATGGGTTCAAGCATTCATACTCCGATTATTCTCTTTTTACTCTGAAAAAGGGTAAAGTTCGAATAAATGTCTTTGTGTATGTTAATGATCTGATTATCTTTGGCAATGAGCCCGAGGCTATCTGCAAGTTCAAAGCATATCTAGTCAAATATTTTCACATAAAAGATTTGGGTAGATTGAAATATGTTCTGGGAGTGAAATTCTCTAGAAATTCAGAAGGCATCTTCTTGAGCCAACAAAAATATACCTTGAATATTATCTCATAGGCAAATCCTTTTTATGTGATGCCGATGTTCCCCTCCTTCCCTACCTTATTTTTTGGGTTGGGTTATTAGGTGCTAAGCCCGTGGGAATACTGCTGGAACTGAATCATCCGTTGGCATTGGCAAGTGGACAGGCGCTTGATAACCCTGAACGCTATCGTCATTTAAAGGGCGACTTATTAATCTGTGCTTTATTCGACTGAACTATTCTACAATGTTCATATTTTATCTCAGTTCATGCAGTAACCAAAAGAGGAGCATTGGGATGCAGCTTTACGGGTTGTTCATTACTTGAAAGAGAATCCAGGACAAGGTATTTTGTTAACAAGCAAATGTGATCTACGTCTCTATGGATGGTGTGAATCCGATGGTGCTGATTGTCCATTTACTCGACGCTCACTCACAAGTTGGTTTGTCTCGTTAGGTGACTCACTCATATCTTGGAAGACTAAGAAGCAACATACCGTCTCTCGATCATCTGCATAGGTTGAATATCGTTCTATGGTAATAACAATCTGTGAGGTGAAATGGTTGAAGGAAATTTTATCTAGTTTGGGGGTGACTTGCACTTTCACTATTCATCTTTTTGCAGTCAAGCAGCACTGCACATAACAAAGAATCCAGTCTTTCATGAAATAGCCAAACACATTGAAATGGACTGTAATTTTATTCGTGACGAGATTGACAATGGAAACATTCGTGCTAGCTTTGTGTCTTCACATGAGCAATTGACAGATATTTTTATGAAGGCATTAGTAAAATATTAGTATGTTTCTCTCTTGTGCAAGTTGGGCATTTGTAATTCGCATGCGCCAACTCGAGGGGAGGTATTAAATCGTGTATTAAATCGCGTGTATGTAGATGTATATGGATAGTAAATATATTGTATGCTTAGGAGAGTTTTCCCAATTCATATATGTAGGACTGGTTTTCCATATTTGTTAGAACTAGGGTTTGTTTCTTGACTTGTATATATATTCGTTAATCAATAAAAGAAGGCAAGTTTTTCCCTTCCATACTTGACCACTGTGTGCTTGCGTATTTGGCATTTAACATTTAGAACGCGTAACATTTTCTTAAATAAACATTATTTCAGCTTATGCAAACAATACTATAAAGAATCTTGCAGCCCCTACCAATTTCTCATGACAGCAAGCTAATTTAATTTCACCAGGTTAAGTTTCATTGTTCTCGCCGTCATTTCAGCATATTACAAAACATGGAGATCAGGGGAAAAAGTTTTGACGTAGTGAAAAAACGAAAAAATGTGTTAACTTATAACCATGATTAGCATATATAGAATAGAAATAATTAAGATACATCATGCATGTTAATGAAAAAGCCAACCAAGTTAACTAATTACGGCCGTTGAAAACTAAATGTATTTAGGTAGATTTTGTACAGTTTAATTACTATCGGCTTTTTTGGTAAGGTCAAGTATTGCACTAGTGGACCTTTAATCTATTATCTATTACTATATTAAAAGCACGAAACATCTTAACGAAATAATGCTCGCCTTTTATTTTCTTTAAAAATTGATTTCATACTAGACAAAATAGTCATTTAATTATTTTTCTAACTTTTGCGACTTAAAAATCAACTAAAATTTTACTTATTATATTTTTCCTTATTTGAATTATATAAAAGTCCTTAAATTTAGACTTCAACCGACATGTAACATATTAATTAAATTATAACTACTGGCATTACCATCCAAAGCATAGCTAAACCTTCATTGGTAAATATCATTCGAAAAATTTAAAAGAAAAAAAAATTGGATATTGCCAATATTTAAAAAAATGTTATGAACTAATATTTAGGGTTCTAAATTCATAATTTACCATTTTAAACTTTTTGAAACTTTTTATTCTTTTAGTTAATTGAAAATAATTTTATTTTTCAACTCAAAAATATGAATAGTTCATCATAATAACTTATTATTTTAAAGTAATATAACACTGAATTTGCATTGGAATAGAAGATCATAAACTTTGAGTTGAAGCCAAATTCGAATGTCTAAAGCCTTCATTGGAAGATAAAAACTAATATGTACAATTAGGACATATTCTATTTTTATTATTTCTTTTTTTATTAATTCTAACACTATAAGAAAAACAAAATCATCAATTAAAATTATTAAATATTTATAATAAAATAATAATAAGCATTAATTTTCTAACTTAATCTTTTATGACTATTATTTTATTTCTTTCTAGAAATAAAGTTAGTTGGATTCATCCAATTAATTCTTTGTATGATAACTAAACTTAACAATAAACTCCCCTTTTGTTTTTTTGTATTTTCAATTTGAGTTACAACAGGATAAGATGAAGTTAATATTAGGCAGTTGAGCAATTATAATTCATATTTTTAAGACAATAAAGAGCACATAATATTGTTGCATAATATTTATGTGCAAGTATTCAATTTTGAGCTACTGAATTAAAATGCATAACTCATACGTTGAAGTTATGGTAAGGCATATTTTTCGTGACATAGTTGTTTTCTCTATTAAGTTGGCCAAATAGGATCAATATTAATTATTTTCAAGAGTTTGTAATTTTAAAATTTTTATTACATAACTCAATTATAAAATTTAACAGTTTTTGCGTGATTTTTAAAATTTTACGCTAATTGATATAGAGTACACGCGAAACGCGCGGATTCCAAAACTAATATGTTAATAATTGTATTTTTACCAAAAACCACAATAGTGTATCAATAATAAATATAGCTGATCAGGATCGTAACTCATTGTCAATATTCTTTCCACCCAAAAAAAAAAAAAAATTTAACTTAATGCTTCGAAGTGTTGTGAAGTAATTAAGATGCAAACCTGAAAGTTTTTTCTTTTGGAAAAGAAAAAAAAAAGGCTTTCAGTATATTACTTTGCGTAGCTATTATGATATTGGAACTCACCAGCAGACAATCTCATTTTATTGAATCATCGAGGTCCAATTAAACTCACCATGAAAAAGAAAAAAGAAAAGCTAAGTTCACTGTGAGTTCTTATTTCCAGATGAAGGAAGTATTAGTAATGGATTTGGACCCAGTATATTTGGTCATAATGAGATGGCACCAAGGGGTGCTAGGGGTTTTTAGGAGTCTCCGAGCTAGGCTTGATAGAATTATCAAATTTTTAGCTTTTTCTTGACGAATACCTAGCCCTCCTTCACTCCTTTCCCTAGTTACAGTATGCCAGGTGATTAGATGGAGTTTTTTTAGCAACGCTAGAGGTTCCCCATATAAAATCCCTTTGAATTTTGTCTATTGTTTTTAGGATTTTTTTGGGGAGGGGGGGGGGGGGGGGGGGGGGGGGGGGGAGGGAGAATGGTGTATTGCATTGAATGAGAAGGAATTGCACCTAAAGTGCTAGATGCTAGAGTGGTTCGTCCAGCCATATTATGAAAAGTGCATTTCCAATGAGATAATTTGGAATGCAATTTATCTATGATAAATTGAAAATCCTTGGCCTTTGGCGAGTGATTAAGAATTGAAAATCTTTGGTCCTTGGGGCATTCTTTAGGGATGACAATTCTTGATTTAGACTTGTTGATGGCAAGACTGGATTCCATGCAAAAGAAGTCCATGCAATATTTGATGCAACAACTTGTCTTTTTGTTTGCTTTCCCCATTACGGTTATGTCATCCGCAAAAAAAATGTGAAAGAGGGAAGGTCCCTTATGGCTAATGTGAATAGGATCCCAATTTAGTATATCAACTTGGTGATTGATTAATCTAGATAGGAGTTCAATGCATAAAATGAATATATAAGAAGAGAGAGGGTCTCCTTGACGAATACCCCTACTAGATTGGAAGAAGTTGGTTCTTGCTCCATTCACTAAGATCCCCGTTGAGCTAGTAATTATGTAGTGCATAATCAGCCTAGATAACTTTGGAGGGAACTTGAAGTATTTTAGGGTCTTGTGAACAAAAGACCATTCTAGCCTATCAAAAGCTTTTTTCAAATCCAATTTAATTATCATATCAAAGTTAGTTTTTTTTGATCGACTAAGGTTACTCATAATCTCTTGAGTTATGATGGCATTATCGCTAGCTCTTCTATTTTTAATGAAGCTGTATTGCATAGGACTAATAAGGAAGGGCAGGAAGGGCTTTATTATTCATAATTATCTTAGTGATGATTTTATAAGCGTTGTTGCACAACCCAATAGGTCTAAAGTTTTTGAGGTTGTTAGCATTAGGAAATTTAGGAATGAGACAAATAAAGGTATCACTGATGCCACTAGGTAAGGATTGAGTTCTGAACACTTTGTGACAATAGCTAGTAATAGATTTTCCCATTATATGCCAATATTTTTTATTAAAAAAAAAGGGTAAATGCCACCCGGGCCTGGAGCTTTGAATGGCTTAAAGGAAAATATTGTCTTAGTGATTTCCATGTTGGTAAGGGGGTTGTCCAGGCTACTTAGATCAACCTTTTTAGCACTCGAGGGATCTATTATTGAATTAATTTTAGGGGATGAAATTTTGGATGTCCTAAATGTTTTCATGAAGAAAGATAGGGTGTAGTCAAGAATTTGTTTGGGTTCAGAGATCCATTCTCCATTTTCTTTGGTGAAATACATAATGACGTTACGATGTTTACGATTAGATGCCATAATGTGGTAATATTTGGTGTTGGCATCACCTTCATTAGCCAATTAATTTTAGATCTTAATTTCCAGAAATTATGCTCCATATGAAGAATATTGTTATATTCCAGTTGGAGGTTTGATTCAAGATCTTGTAAGAAATGACTGTTTTGATAGTGTGGAGAAGATTGGATCCCATTTAATCTAGCTAAAAAAAATTCTTCTTTTTAAAAATATCCCCAAACGTAGTATTTTTCCATCTTATAACCTCATCTCTAAAAAGGTTTGTGCATCAAGAAAGTCATTATCAGACCAACAGTGTTTGACTATATTAATAAAATCAGGATTCCTACACCAAATTATTTCCAACCGGAATGGTTTATTACTATGGTTTACATTCCTAGGGATTAGATTAATTAATAAAGGATTGTGATACGAATAGGTTTTAAGTAGATGGATCACCACAACTTTAGGATATAAAGAAAGCCAATCTTTGTTAACAAAGATTCTGTCTAGTCGTTCCATGATTAAACTCTTTGATTTTTTCCTATGTTTAGACCACAATATTTACACCCCTTGTAGCCTAGATCTAATAGGTTATAATAATTAATATTGTTCCAAATCGAATTGCTATGTCTACGGTTGATGGGATTACCTCCAAATTTGTCATTTGAAGTGAGAATGTCATTAACCCCCCCCCCCCCCAAATAACCAAGGTCCTTTAAAACTATTATTAATATTTTCTATGTTGTTCCACATTTCATGTCGTTTATCCAGTTTAGTACTAGCATAAATGGAAGAAAAATTCCAAGTAGTTTTAGAAGGGAGTAACTCAATTGTGGCATGAATCTCTTGATTATTTCTGACAAAGTCGTGGACCTTGACAACACTGGCATCCCATAGGAGCACTATACCACCTGATTGGCCCTCGCTTGGAACCTTAATCATTTGGAAAAAATCAAAATCACTTAGGAGGGACATGTGGCTTTCCATTTTTGTTTCTAAGAGTGTAACCATGCAAGGCCTCTGAGTATCTAATATTTCATGAAAGTTAATCCTGAAATTATCATTATTACCTCCACGAATGTTCCATAAAATAATATTAGTAGGCCTAAACCTAAACATTGTTGCATGGATGTTTATTGGCCCATTCTCTCTCTGGGCTTGAAGCACTGGATTTCTCCTTAACTATGGGACTAAGATCATTGCATGGTTTCCCACCGTTGGGTCCTGGGGAGGCCTCACATCCATTGAGCATTTGTAGAGTGCAGGTGGGAAACTGCGTACATACCTCTTCTCTCGTTGGTCCCTGAATAGATACACTTTTACTTTGTTGAGTCTTGAAAATTCTAGGATTGGTCCTGATCCCAATAGGTTTTTTTCTTCTTCCTCCTCCATTTGGATGTTTTCTGGTTCTGGTGCATTGGGAGGGGCCTGTGCCTGAGGAATGGCTTATGAAATCTGTGGTGGATCATGGTGATTTTGTGGGTGTGTTGGGTTTGCATGGGGTGGTGCTTGCATGTTGGAGTTGGTTTGTGGTGATACATTGTCGGTTGGGACTGACCAAGGAATGAAAATTGGGCTCATATTGGTGATCTGCCCTGGTGGGAAGAAGGGAAGATCAATTGGTACTTGTTGAGACTGGATTGGATTGAAATGAGGTGGAATACTCCATTGGTTCCTCATTTCTTGGGCTTGACTCAAGTTCATTTATGGGGCTAGAGGGTGGAGGATGTTGTTCATCCACACATGGTTGAGATAATTGTTCATCACCATGTGCATTCCTTATGATACTAGTTGGGCTAGGAACTGGGAGTTTTGGAGCACAATGATTGTTTCCTGGCCGTCCGTACCATACTGAATGTTATGGCATGGCCTATAACGGCTTGTTCCACCCATGAGAGGGGTTGATGATCTTGTGGTGTGGTGGTTGGATGAAGAAGGTTTGGTTGCCCGTTAATGAGCTTTGTGGAAGTGGTGGGTTTGACATATTTAGGGCACGTTGGTGTCTCAAGATTTGCACTAGGTGATATCTTCTTCTCTGAGAAATGGGGATCCTTGGCATTGTTAAGTGAAGATACAGAGCTTATATTAAGGCAGTTTGGAGTAATGTCTAGGGTTGGGTTTTGATGAGTCGGATAAGGGTGGCTATCAATGATTGTGTCTATAGGCAGATCTTGAAGTTTCTTGGAGGAGTGGTATTAAAAAGATTTGGGTTGGATTTTGTTTGAGTAACGTTGTTGGCTTCATTGGCCATTTGGGAGTTGTTGTGGTTTTGGGTGTCCACGTGTTGATTTGTTAGAAGGGGAGGATTAGTATCCATGTAGATAGTTAACTCATCCTTAGTATGGAATTGGTTACCATTTACTTGTTGATTAGTATTTGAGTGAGAGATACGTTTTTTATTAGGCTCACTTAGGTTATCATTAGTTTGCATGTAGTTTAATTGGATAGGTTTAGGGGTTGCCAAATGGATGTCCATTGGTTGAGTGCCTGCCACGTTGACATCCATGCAAGAAATGTCGTTATTTTCTAAGGTAATATTCTCTAACTTGGGGAGATTGGGCAGATAGTCCAAAGTAACAAATTTGTTTTTTGTGGCAATGTGTATTCTAGTAGGGTTAATTTTTCCTAAATTTTTAGAAGGAGCAGTATAAGTGTTAATAGTACTAACTATACTTTTCCCAACTGGATTTACATTGTATAATGGGTTTTTAGAATTACCTGGGATGGATGTGATTGGATCATTAGTCTTACCAGATGTGGGGTATAATACCTTTAGCTTGTGGTTGGATCTTTTCTTTTTGGGGAATGCTACCGTTTGCCAGGCATCCTCTTTGGGCAGTTGTGATCCAATTTTCATGTTGACTTGAGAAGTATACATGACCTTGGATTGGTTGATAGAGTGATCTCCTTCTGGATTGGCAGTCTTGCTCTTTGACCTTGTGTAATTGCATGTGGCCATTGAATGCCCTAGTCTGCCACAATTTTTGCAGAGAAAGTTATCCCCTTCATAATGTATTTCTTGCTTGTGTTGGCCAATGAAAATAAAGGAGGTAAATGGGACCTCTAACGGAACTTTAATGCAAAGTCTTGCATAACGACCCCTAAGGGTTGATGATGTGCATGCATCAATCTTCAGTAATTTACCAATTTTGTTTCCAACTTTATTAAGTATTAGTCCATCATAAAATTCCGTTGGCAATTGTGGTAAACGTATCCAAATAGCAGTTTGTGTTATGTTTGCCTTTGAAGCGATAAAATTGGGGACCCATTTTTGGACGGATAGGAAGTGACCAAAAATAAACCAAGGGCCATTGTGGAGGACTTTGAGCATGCTATCCTCATTGCTAAATTTTGTAATATAATAATCGGACCCTAGATAATTCAATGGGAAGTTTTCTTTTAATTTCCACAAGTATTGAATCTTCCTTTTAAGTAATTGATACTGAATCCTCATTCCTTGAAGTTTTATAATTGTTGAGAATCTCCGGGGAGAGTAAATTCTTTGAAGGTCTTCTGAAGATAGATGAATTAGTTGATCACCATTTGAGTGAGAGATGAAATTCCCCATATCATCGGGGTAATTTGCATGAGATTGGACATTTGGGTCGATGATCATGCTAATCTGACCATCTTGTATTCCATCTAATAGTTTATCCTTGAAACTAGGGGTGGATGGAGTATGATCAACTATGGTTGATGGGGTGATTTTGGAGGGATTAAGATGGAGGTCTTTGAGTGTTGCATAGTTAGAAAACTTAATTGTAAGGATATGTATTGTTCAGTGAGAAAGGGAGTTGTTCTTAAAAAATTGGGTAAGATCAACCGAGGTGGATAGCCTTAATCGGATGTGTCTGATAACAGGTAAAGTCCGAAGACTGTTCCCGTCCTTGTCAGGGGAGATGCCAACCCTCTATCCTTTCACAAGATAGAAGAGTTAAAAGCCCGAACATTTAAATATTAAGTAGGTCGGACAATTTGGACTTTGTTCTCTTCAATTACGCATTTTTCCAAGTAAAGAATTTCCTAATTTAAGTCACTAATAATGGATTGTATATAAATTGTAAGAATAACTTATTTAGGGAGGGTAATATATAAAATTTGGATAATTTTGATAAATAAGTATCAAATATTATTGAGGAAGGAAAAAAACTAAAACTTAAATTATGTATCACTCAGCCCTCCCTTTTCTCTTATTTTCTCTTAATTTATGTATATCACTCACCCTTTCCTTTTCCCTTATTTCTCTTTTCTTCTTCTTTTTCTCTTTCTCTTTTTTTAAAATAAATATATTCCTTATATCGTGATACTTTTTTGGAGGCCAGAAACTATTATAAATGATATATATTTTTGCGTAGAGTTAAAGCCAGTTAGGTACTAAGCAAGTGCATAATTCAATTAATTTGGTCATGTGCGAACGCGCCAAGATACAAGTCCATATTAGTGGCCCAAAAAGATAAAGTTCCCTTCATTATATACCTTGATTTCTGGTGTAAGGTCTCTGACCCTCCTCCTGTTCTATGGCTTAGTTTGTATTCCTTCTCCTATTTCACATCTTTTGTTTGACTGATATTTAATTAATTATTAAAAATTTAGTTATAAATATTGTGATTTTTAGTATTTATTATGTTGTTTTCAAGAATTTGTTGTACAATTTTGATGACTAATTATTCAAATTCACATAAACTTGACTCTTTTAATTTTTGTATTCTTGAATGGATTTAAGTTATATACATTGTCGATTTAAGATACTTTTTGCATTATTAGCAGTAAGAGAGTCAAGATTGTCATTAAAAAGTGTTAAAATTTAAAAAATTATAGACGAAAAGTTCAAGGAGATATATGTATTTATTTTACCTATCTAAACAATATAATTTTTCGGTAAAGAAGTGTAATTTATACCCCTGAAAACCAGGTAGCAACAATACTTATTACAAGAATTCATATGTAATTATTAAATAAGTAACCTGATTATATAAATTAAAACAAAAATTATTTTTTAGATATGTCAATTTTTAGGGTCAAGAGTAATTAATAGTAGCCTATTTGGCCAATTTTTTTAAATTAGCTTATTTTCAAAAGTGCTTTTCAAAAAGTACTTTTGATGAGAACTACTAGGTTATTTCGGCTAATTAATTTGAGGAGCACTTTTGAGTAGTAATTAGTGATAGACCAAGTCTCAAAAGTGTTTCTCAAAAAAGTACTTTCGGGGAAAGACTACATTTTTCAGCTTCTTAAAAATACCTTTTGTTTCTACTCAATAATTAATTATGGTATAACTGTTTTCCTAACCAAATGAACCCTAATTCGTCCTGGCGCGCCGTCCATCATTATGATTTATGGCCATTTAACCGTGGCTTTTTTCACTCCTAAAAATCTTTTACATATATTAGTTTTATTGTTGTATGCTAACAATACCCTTCATTAATTCCTTAGTTACCTACTGTCTACCGATGTTAGAATGTAGATTTATTCAATGTTAATCCACATTGTTAATATTGGATTTTAGTTGCAGTGTGAATGAGAAATGAAAGAAAATGAAATTTTGAATTGGTTTCTTTTTACAAAGGAACTTTGTCTTTAGTTGAATAGAAATAGAAAAATTGGTGTACTTATATATAGAAACACTTCTTCTAACTATTAAGGAGTTGATAAGAAAGCAAGGCTCGCATCGTCGCTTTGTCCTCACCCCACCACTCGGACCCATTAACACCCCTTCAGGACACCAATATCACTAAGTTACAACCTACACGTAAGGAGATTATTAACTACACAGACCCTTTAACGGCTGACAAATCACCCTACAATTCACCCCTTCTAGTCACGTCAAATTCACCTTCCAACATGACAACACAAGCCATGCATGCTACAGTAACCTACTTGGATGAGGATACTAGGTTTCCTCCATTTCCATGCAATCTTAATGATTGCAATACACGTGAAACCATTCTACATCCATCAATAATACTATTTTCCCACATTCTTCTTTAATTACTACGCCCATTTTTACCACCATAAATCTAAAAGACCAAGTCTCTTTTCCTCTCACTACACTAACACCATACATAGAATCCTCCCAACATGCAGAGGCCTACGCTCACCAATACAAGTCCAAATTACAATCACAGGAGCAACATGCAGAACAACAACCACTTCTTCCATCTCCCCCGGCTCACAACGTAGGGGCCTCACCTCCCTACATGGATACACCACCGATCTACACATCCCAGACGGTGTCAGTGGATCAACCACTTCTCTCCTAGCTAGAGATGGGCATGCAGGGCTATGCGTTGGTATTCACCATTGAACTGAACAATCAGGAGATTGTTCTCCTTGTCCAGTACTCTACTCACCTAGCGGAGATAGTAACAGAAGGGATGAGTCTGGGGATGGAGGCGTATTCTCACAACCAATGGTATTCAACACAAACTCCTCTCCTCCTTGAACATCAGGCCTCGTCTTCAAACCAAAGTCATTGGCCATATTCAATGAGTCCACCCTGGAATCCACCACTAAACCTACTGCCCTTCTACCCACCCCACCACATGGGGAAAATTTATTCCCCTTGGTTTCAGAATCTCAACACCTTCAACCCACTCTCCCCATATTCGATCCCACTCAGCCCTCTAGAGAGCCTTACACCCCAGGACAACCCTCCAATAACTCCACCTCCATCTCTTCCCGCACTAGATGCTCAAACAAGGCAAGAATTGGCAGCGAAACTTGCAGAGATGAGAGAAACACGAACAGAATTTTGGTGGTTAAAGGGAGTTCATCTCTACAGCCTAAAGGAACAGTTCGAAAAAAAATTCATTCTAAAATGTCCCCCAGAAATGGTAACATGCAATCTCAATTTTCGTCAAACAACCAACCCGGAGGCAAGCAAATAAGCCATGATCATTGTTCCAACTCTTCATAAACTCCCTCTCTCACTGAGTATAGCTCAGACGTTAACTCCTACTCCCAGTCAGATGACGATAACTCCACTAGGGCAGATCACCAATCCTAATTCCTACATGAATTTTCTAGTATGGAATTGTCGTGGCTCGCACAACCCAGAGTTTTGTAGGCACTTCGGATCACTTCTAGATAATCATAAACCATTGTTAGCAATTCTCCTTGAAACACACATGCAGGATCATGCAAGGTTAAGAGACGATTTCAATTTCTCAAACATGTCACAAGTGCCAGGAAATGGCCTCATAGGAGGCTTACTTGTATTTTGGAATGAGGAGAGTATACATGTTAGGGAACTCAGGTTCAGTGATCAAGAGATACACTGCGTTGTCCAGGTTAGTCCTAATAAACCCCCTTGACTTTTATCCGCAATTTATGCTAGCAATCATTATCACTTACGTAATATACTTTGGGAAAATTTAATTAATGTTCAACATAACTTTAGTATGCCTTGGCTTATAGGGGGTGACTTTAATCAAGTACTAACTGCCCATGAAAAATTTGGGGGCTTGCCTATTAATAACAATAGAGCAGATCAATTTAGTAATTTTGTAAATAACTGTAAACTAATAGACTTAGGTTTACAGGGTAGTCGCTTCACTTGGACTAACAAACGTAGTAAAGGTTATACTATTTTAGAACGATTAGATAGATGTCTGGTCAATTATGATTGGATAAACATTTACCAAGAAGTACTAATTAAGCATATTCCCCGTACTCACTTGGATCACTGTCTTCTATTAATAGTGTTAGAACCACCTACGCCTAAGCCACTTGATTTATACCGTTTTAAACCATTTGGACTTCACATTCTCAGTCCCAACAATTAGTTAGTGATGTCTGGTCGGGGAATCAATCCTTATTAGATACTATTAATAATTTTCAGCAAGTTACTAAGAGATGGAATATGGTTACGTTTGGCAATATTTTCCATAAAAAAAGAAATCTTCTTGCTAGGCTAGCTGGAATCCAGGCCTCCACACACTATACAACCAGTACCTACTTGCAACGATTAGAAACTGAGTTAAATATTGAATATAGTACCATACTACGTCTAGAGGAGGAATTTTGGAGATTAAAATCATGAATAAACTGGCTAAATGAAGGTGACGCGAATACGAAATTATTTCACATGTCAACCCTTCATAGGCGTAGAAGAAATCGTATTAATGCGCTACAAGATTTGGGAGGCAAGTGGATTACAAATCATACAACATTGCAAGACTATATTTCTAGTTATTATAAAAATTTATTCTCTACCTCTCATGTATGCTCTCCTAATTCACCACCTGACCCTATGACCATCTTCCTAAATGATAATGATAGGCAAAGCCTCATCATTCCTTTATAGATGATGCAATTACATTGGCTTTGAATAGTTTTAAGCATTATAAAGCACCGGGACCTGATGGACTTCACCCTTATTTATACCAACGTTTTCGGAATGAAGTAGGAGGAAAAGTTATTAATTTCTGTAAGGAAATCTTCACTTAGGATTTATACCTCCTGATATTAATAAAACACTTATTTGTCTAATTCCAAAAACAAAACAGCCAACATCCATACAACAATATCGTCCCATTAGTGTTTGCAAAGAATTAGATCATTTAAATAAAGCTATTTCTAGGATGAACACGGGTTACTGATAATCAAGGAAATAGAGAAAAACGAGTAATAGACAATATTGCAGAAATATAGAAAAGCAAAGTAGATTGTATTCGAGAATCAGATGTCTTTACAAGCTGTATTCCCCTCCCTTATATAGGAGATTCCTTTATATAACGCACAACTCTTGCTATGATTGCCCATTAATGACTAATTATGACATTAATGGGGCAGTACAAAGGATAACGGTAATTGGAGTACGATTACATAACGTACGAGTAATCAATTGTGGGTTCTTGAATCTGCCCGTAGCTTTGTCTAGATTCATTTTGACCGTGTATCTTCCCTGTCTTGATCAGGTTGAGTTTCCCGTGGATAATGAGCTCGAGGGTTTATTGAATCGTGCCTCTTTGTACCGTACCTCTTCAAAGAATCACATCCAGCTGTCACGTTCTCCTGTGTCCACATAACTGGCTGAGTTGTCAAGAGCAGGCTTACGTGTGAAACTCTTTTTTTTACCAATACAGATAGTCCCCCACTTACCATATATTTATCGATTAATGTATGGTAAGCGGGTACTCATTTATGGCGGGAATATTTTGTCGCTACTTTACCTCGAAACATTGTATCCTTCTCTGAACCATAGGCGTCGTTCGTCACTTCCATTTAATGCTCATACCCTGTGTCCTTCTCGGATTGGTTCTGCATTTACTCGGCACCTTTTAGGGCTTTTTACGGCTGTGTCAGTCCCAAAGTGACATCTTCAAATATGACTTTTCATCATTATTTTTCTTTTTTTTCCATGTTTGACGGTTGTCCTCAAGTATAAATACCTTTCTTCTTTTCTTTGCTTCCACGAAACACTCTCTAACTTTGTCTTTTGTAAAGAACTTTCTTCTTGCCTTTGTAAACATGTCTTCTTCAAATCAACCTCAGGGAGTAATAGATATTGAAAATTTAACGCCATCTTCTGCTCCGACTAGGAGTCGGAGGGGTGGTAGACTTAGGAGTCTAGGATCCACTCCTTCGAGAGGCTCCTCTTCTTCTCAGATAGCTCCCTCTCATTTCGCTAGGTCTCTAGTTTCTCAGAGGTTTAGGGCTTCTCGGTCTCTGTCTAGAGGTAGAGGTGAACTCCTTCGTGAACCTGGAGTTGATGAAATTGTCCCTGCTGAGTTTGTCTTTGCTAGAGATAATCAAGTTCTTCTGGACCAATCTTCTTCCCTTGAGAGTGTCGAAAGGTATCCAACCCTTATAACTGAGGGTCAGATTTTCCTTGTTCGTAGGGAGTGTTTTTGGAGGCCTGATTTCCCTGTCTACATTCTGTATAGTAATCAAAGAATAACATCTTACAAGACGGGATATTCTTTTGTTTATACGTACCCTTTTACTCTAGGGTTTAGACCTCCCATTGACCCAGTCATAATTGAATTCTGTCGTTTCTTCAATATCTACTTAGGACAAGTTGATCCGCTTGTGTGGCGAGTTGTCGCATGTCTTAGGAGTTTAGCTTCTTTAGTCTCGATTCCTTTTACTTTCAACCATCTTATTCATCTCTACTCTCCTACCTTGTTTCGTGAAGGGTTTTTTACTCTGACTGCTAGGAGAAAAAGAGTGCTGGTAACCCCTGGAGATGATAAGGATAGGGGTTGGTACCTCTGGTATGTTGCTGTACCCACTGTTGGTTTAGTGGGTGAAGAAAATCTTCCCTTCCCTGAGAAGTGGAATCGTGCACGTGAGTATGATTTAGCTCACATCTATTTACTTTTCCTCGTTCTGACTTGAGATGTTTTACTAACACCGTATCTGTTTCTTCTTCTCTCAGCAATCATGGATACTGTTGAGAATGTCTCCGGTATCCGTGATTGGGTAGAAAAATTATTGTTCGTTGCTCCTTTAGAAGAGAGATCTTGGAAGTACCTCGCTGGGAGGTATGGTTGGCATGTAAATATCCACGGTAAGTGAAGCTTTTGTTCTTTCTTCTTTCCTTACTCGAGTCTCTTCTTTCTTTGTCGCTTAACCCTTTCCCTTTTGATAGGGTTCTCCGCTCGTGGGGTGTCTGCTTCATCTATCCCGAAGATGTCTTTGGCCATGCCCAAGAGATTATTGTTGGTTTGTCTTCCTCGAAGAGGAAGATTGGTGAGTCTCGTTCCCTAGAAGAAGAAGAGGGTGCTTTAGTACACATGCCACGAAGAAGGTGGGAGGTTTCAGATGATGATTTTACACCCATGACCTTGCCTTCCGTGTCTGTGGTTGATCCCTCTACCTTTGAATATGTTTCACATTCCCCCATTCTTAAGTCTGTGGATTACCTGTTCCATGACGGTTTTGACCTTGCTCCTGACGATGTCCCTTTGGCTGCTGTCTTTCCTGCTTCTTTAAGAGAAGTTGTCTCATCTACTCCTTTGGCTATTACGACTTCTGTTGTTTCTTTGTCCATGGCTTCCTCAACTCTTCAACCCTCTGTGCCTGCTGCTTTGCCCGTGGCTTCTCCGACTCCTCAACCCTCTGTGCTTGTTGTTGCTTCATCTCTGCCTGCTTCCATGCCTTCCGCTAGGGAAGTAGGGTCTTCCAGCAGAAAGATGCGACAGGTGGTAATAAAGGTTCCAGCTGAGGGGAATCTTTTCAATAAAACGGGTGAGCCCGAAGTGTGGCTCAAGCCTTTGATAGGTCCCACTGAGAAATCCAAGCTAGCCAGCCATAGTGCTCTTACATGGGCCAATAAAGTTGTGCATACCTCTTTGAAGGTATGATGCATGTTATCCTCTTTCATTTTCGTATATGAAATTTATCATATCTGATTGGTTATTTCTTGTAGATTAATCTTATAGGCATGGAGCTTATGAAGAGGATCTCAAATATGGATCACGAGAAAAAGAGTTGCAGGCCGATGCTGATAATTGGAAAGCACAGTATGATAGCCTAAGGATTGACATGGATGCCTTAGAAGAGGAAATGAGTACCTTGAAGCGGAAAATGAGGCTCATGGCGGCAGAACTGACAGTATAGAAGGCTTCTTCCAGTCAGGCTGATAAAGAAAAGAGTGTTTTGGAGTCCTCATTTGCTGAGCAGCTGTCCCACGCCTCAGAGGAGATTAGAGACTTGAAAAACTTGTTGGGGAAGAAGGAGGAATACTAAGGCGAGCTCGTGCAATCACTCACTCGTACTCAAGAGGACCTTCGTAAGGCTTTAGATAAAGTTCAAACTCTGGAGGAGTCGATTGTACCGTTAAGGGCCGCCCATGAAGCTGCTGAAGCGGAGAAGGACGGATTGAGAGCCGAGCTTCAAGTATGGGCGAGGGATTATGAAGATCTTAAAGAGGTGGCTGCTGTTGATGTGAGCTGGGCGTATATGAATTATCCCCAAATGACAACTTAGGGGCACCTCAATGTATAAAAATTCTATACGGCTAAGTATAATTTAATACTTAGTTTTTTCTTAGCCGTTTTAATATATTAATGCTAGTATGACTTTCGCTTTCCGTTGAGTTTCTGTTTCACTCTTTAAGTCTTTTGCATGCTTTATTTTTTGAGGTTTTTGTTTTTACCTCTGAATTTTCGCATGAGGATGCTGTAATCACTCGTACCTTTTCATAGTAGGTACGGTGTTTGTGAGACTTTTTGTAGTAGGCTTCATTTATGAAAGAGGGCCCTTTATGATTGTCATGAAGAATACGTCTCAACTTCATGATAATGCAATAGAGTGATAGGAATTTTACACATGTTTAAGGATGTTTTCAAGGAAAGTTTTTTTTTAACTTCCATGACATTTTACGTGTGTTTGATTATCGTCTAAAACCCATGTTGCAACTGTTTTTGTTTAATAGATTTTATACACACTTGTATTTCGTAATTGTTTTTCATAGGTAACAGTTTTTCGATATTGATACAAGGGAACAACTATTTTTCACTAGTAACAGTTTTTATAAAGTTTGGGGTTTCTACCCGTAACTGTTTTTGTTAGAAACAATTTTCTAATAAGTACGAGGGAAATGTTTTCTTATTCGTAACTGTTTTATTTGATAACAGTTTCTATATGAGTACAAAGTTTTCGTAACTGTTTTTAATCATAACAGTTTTTGAATGAGTACACTGATGATGATTTTTTACCCCTAACTGTTTTTGTTACAACAGTTTTGAATAAGTATAAAGATGTACATTTCTTCCTCGTGACTAATATTTTGCCTTTCAACCTGAACATGTTCGAAGGTTTTTTGCATTTTTGCATTAGGCTTTGTATTTGGATGACTCTTTTTGATCTCTTTCGATTATGCTCGTATCACTTGTCTCGTTGGGTAGATGGGTCTTCATGCTTGAGCTTTTGACTTTCTGATAGTCTTCTTTGCCCCCAAGTGTTTGAGCTTTGAATAATGAGATCTCGATCACTTGATTATTCCTTCCATGTGGTTCTTTTCCTGAAAAGAAAAAACATTCCGGACTCGAAGGTATATAGTTTTTTAGATGATGACTGCTTAACCCTTTAAAACGTCCATCAGAAAGTGTAACCCTAGACCGGGAATTGTGTTATTTCCTCGCGTCTTTGCAGGTCTAATATTATCATTTGGTGATGGGTTAGCTCTATGCCTATCATCTAAAAAAGTTAGTAAATTTTTTAAATGTTCAAAATAAAATCGAACGTGTAATACCTGACCGGGGATATTTCTTTTCCTTAGAAGTAATACTTCTTTAGGCGGATGGCGTTCCAGCTTGTTGGTAGAACTCTGTCGTCCATAGCTTCCAACTCATAGGCGCCCTTCCCAGCTATGCCTCGGATTTTGTAGGGTCCTTCCCAGTTTGGATTTAGCTTTACTGCGCCTACTTCTTTCGTTGATTGAAAGACTTTTTTGAGGACGAAGTCCAATCTTGAAGTAACTAAGATGAGCTTTGCGGTTATAATAACGCTCTATGATTTATTTTTGAGTTGCCATCCGTATCAGTGTTGCTTCTCTCCGTGGTTCGAGCAGGTACAAATTGGTCCTCAATTCGTCGTCATTTGCTTCCTCCATGGCTGTTGAGAACCTTATGCTTGGTTCGCCAATCTCCACAGGTATTAAGGCTTCTGAGCCATAGACAAGTGCGAACGAGGTTTCTCCCGTGGCTATTTTTGAAGTTGTTCTGTATGCCCATAGTACCGCTGCTAACTCATCAGGCCAGTTTCCTTTGGCTTTATCCAACCGCTTCTTTAGATTGTTGATGATGACCTTATTCGTTGACTCAGCTTGACTATTTTCCACGGGGTGGTATGGCATTGAAGTGATCTGTTTGATTTTCCAGCTTTCGAAGTATTCTGTGATTTGCGAGCCTATGAATTATGGGCGATTATCTCACACGATCTCCTTTGGTATTCAAAAGCGGCATATTATGTTTCGCCATAAGAAGCTTTTAACTTCCTTTTCTCGCATTTGTTTGAACGCTTCTGCCTCTACCTATTTTGTAAAATAGTCGGTTAGCATGAGCAAAAACCGTACCTGTCCTTTAGCTGTGGGAAGAGGTCCCACTATGTCCATCCCTCATTTCATGAAAGGCCATGGGGATATTATTGGATGCAATAATTCCGCTGGTCGATGCCTGTTATTGGCAAACCTTTGGCACCTGTCGCATTTGGATACGAAGTTCTCGGCTTTTTCTTCCATCTTAGGCTAATGGTATCCAGCTCTGATTAGGGTTTTCACTAAGGACCTCGCCCCTGAGTGATTTCCACAGTGTCC
>MDKI01126440.1:0-17472 GCA_005239505.1 Nicotiana paniculata
CAAGGCCATCCTCCCCCGCTCGTACCATACAAATGATCATCGACGAGGGCGATGAAGCCACAATCAACCACGTGAATTTCACCACCACGCATAAACTGAAGCGGTCGATCACACATGAACGTTATGATGACCTCGAAGACAGTATCATCTTCAATAAGTCAGATACCCACAGTTTGTCTTTCCCTGACCTTGATGCTCATGTTATTACATTAAAAATTTTTGGATACTGATGTAAAAAGAATAATGGTCGACGGGAGCGACGCGCGTATTATCCACTCCCAAGTTCTCGCCCAAATGAGACTCGAGGATAAGATAGTACCACGTCGCATACCACTAACAGGTTTTAACAATGCAGTTGAGCGGACTTCAAGAGAAATAACGCTACCCGTCCTGGCCGGGGGAATCACCTTAGAGACAACGTTCCATATCATGAACTAGGATACAACCTACAACGCCATCATAGGATGACCTTGGATACAAACCATGAGAGCTATTTCATCCAGCTTGTATCAAGTAATCAAGTTCCCTACTCCATGGGGGATATTCATCATTTGAGGCGAAAAACGCACGGCCCAAAAATGCTATCACATCGCCCAAAACTGTACATACACTCAACAGTTAAAGGTAACAGGCTCAGAAGCGTAGCAATTACCAAAGTCGGGGCCTAAACCCGACGAGCAAAGCGACATCATCAAGGACCCCGACATCGTGGAGGCCACGGGGTCAACGGTAGAAGACCTTGACCCCGTCCAAATAGATAAAAATGACATCAGCAAAAAGGATTACATCGGCCACAAACTCTCTGAACCAGGTAAATTTCACAAATTCCTAACTAAAAATGCAGATCTATTCTCTTTCTCCTATGCAGATATGCCAGGTATCTCAAAGGACATCGCTATGCACAAATTGAATGTAGATCCATTCTACCCACCAGTACGGCAAATGAGAAGAAAATTCAACGCCGCAATCAACGAAGCAGTCCGTGAGGAGGTGTAAAAGCTACTCGCTAACGGTTCCATCAGAGAGTCCATATACCCCCAATGGGTCTCCAAAGTAGTCACGGTGAAAAAGAAAAATGGGAAGTGGAGCATGTATGTAGACTTCACAGACTTAAACAAAGCATGCCTAAAAGAATCTTTTTCGCTGCCGCACATTGACCAACTCATCGATGCAATAGCAGGACACGAATTGCTGAGCTTCTTGGACGCCTATTCAGGGTACAACCAAATCCTCATGGAGGAGGAAGACCAAGAAAAGACCAGTTTCATAACTCACCAAGGGACGTATTGCTATAGAGTCATGCCATTTGGGTTGAAGAACGCAGGAGCAACCTATCACAGGTTGGTCACCAAGATGTTCAAAGACCAGCTCGACAAAACAATGTAAGTATACATAGACGATATGTTGGTCAAATCTAAAACGAAAGAAGATCATATCAATCACCTGAAAGAAGCCTTCGATATACTGAGGCATTACAACATGAAGATAAACCCCGAAAAGTGCGCCTTTGGCGTAACCTCGGGGAAGTTCCTTGATTTCCTGGTGTCACAAAGAGGCATAGAAGTCAACCCCGACTAGATCAAAGCTATCGAAGGAATACCTGAAGTACTGACCAGAAAGAGACAGATGCAAAAGTTGACCGGCCGTATAGCCGCCCTGTCGAGATTCATATCACGATCCTCCGATAGATGCCACAAATCTTTCAACTTACTCAAGAAAGACAACGGGCTCCAGTGGAACTCGAAATGAATTGAAGCTTTGAGGGAGCTGAAGGCATATCTGTCTTCGCCTCCACTGCTGGCCAAAGCAGAACCAGGCGAATGCCTCCTGATATATTTGGCCGTGTGAGAAGTAGAGGTAAGTGCAGTGCTGGTCCATGAAAACAAAGGTACGCAGTCTCCAATTTACTATATTAGAAAAACTTTGGTCGATGCCGAAACAAGGTACTCCCACCTCGAAAAATTGG
Organism: Nicotiana paniculata; assembly: GCA_005239505.1. Taxonomy (NCBI): domain Eukaryota; kingdom Viridiplantae; phylum Streptophyta; class Magnoliopsida; order Solanales; family Solanaceae; genus Nicotiana; species Nicotiana paniculata. Next base: position 1,967 of record MDKI01126440.1, read on the forward strand.
CACTGGCATTGGTCATAGCTTCACGAAAGCTTAGATCTTATTTTCAATGGCATCCCATATCGGTAGTCACGACCTTCCCCCTTAGAAGCATTTTACATAAGCCCGAACTATCAGGGAGGTTAGCCAGATAGGCCATCGAACTAAGAGAGCACGATATCACATATCAGCCGCGAACGGCGATAAAGTCACAAGTATTAGCTGACTTCATCACCGACTTCAGCGCCAAGATAATGCCCGAAGTCGAGCAGGAAACTTCTCATCTTGCTCCTAACTTACCCGACCTATGGGTCTTATACACCGACAGCGCCTCTAATGTGTCAGGTTCTAGACTGGGACTCGTTCTCGAGGTCCCAATGGGCGAGGTCATCCGCCATTCCATACGGTGCCTTGATATGACTAACAACGAGGCCGAGTGTGAGGCCGTAATTGTAGGACTGAAACTAGCTCTCAAATATGGAGCACGATGAATCATCCTACGATACAACTCACAACTCGTCGTCAACCAATTTACAGGGACTTACCAAATCAAGGAGCAAAGGCTACAAAAGTACCAAACAGAAATCCATAAAATGCTGCCGGAATTTGACGAATGCCAATTTGATCAAGTACCTCGAGCTCAAAACACCGAGGCAGACGGCCTCGCTAAACTAGCAGCAACAACGAAAAACTTAAATGGAAAGGAGAACGTGGTCACGCTACTCCACTCGTCGATAGAAATACTTGAGGTACACTCTGTAAACTTAACTTGGGATTGGCGCAACTGTATTATAACCTACTTGTAGGAGGGAATACTTCCATCAGACAGAAAAGAAGCCAAAAAGCTTCGAATGCAGGCGACCAGGTACAACATCATCGACAACGACTTGTACAAAAGGACATTCGGCGGGCCCTTGTCAAAATAACTGGGACCAAGCCAAACAAGACGAGTACTCGAGGAAGTACACGAAGGCCATTGCGGTGCCTATACCGGCAATCGGGCCCTCATCATATGCCTCATACGAGCAGGCTATTATTGGCCCACCATGAAAAAGGAAGCCGCTGGCTTCGTCAAGAAATGCGAACAATGTGAGAAGTACACCCCCATGATACACCAAGCAGGAAAACACCTCCATTTAGTCACATCGCCTGGTTGTTCATAAAATAGGGAATGGATATCGTGGGACCACTCCCAGCAGGATGAGGTAATGTACGTTTCCTTTTAGTTTTGACTGACTACTTTTCCAAATGGTTAGAAGCATGTGCATTCACACAAATACACGAAAAAGAAGTCATCACATTCATATGGAGGAACATTATATGCCGCTTCGGCATCCCCAAAGAGATCAGCTGTGATAACGGACCACAGTTCATCGGGAAAAAGACCGCTGAATTTTTTGAAAAGTGGCACATCAAGCGAAGACTCTCCATTCCATATCATCCCGCAGGAAACGGTCAGACCAAATCCTCCAATAAAACAATATTAAACATCATGAAAAAGAAACTCAAAAACGCCAAGGGACTATGGCCAGAAGTGCTACCAGAAGTGCTATGGGCATATCGCACCATGCCAAAGACAAGCACAGGAGAAAATCCATACTTATTGGTCTACGACACCGATTCAGTCATACCGATCGAGGTCAGGGAACCATGCCCGAGATACCCCAATGAGAGCGGAACGAGCAACGACGAGAGCAGAAGGTAAGACCTCGATGAAGTAGAGGAGCAAAGAGATATGACCTACATAAGAATGATTTCCCAAAAATAGTAAGCAGAACGATACTACAACAAAAAGGCCAAAGTTAGACCACTCAAAGTCGGGGACTACATGCTCAAGGCCAAAACACAGACAAGCAAAGACCCAAGAAAGGGCAATCTAGGAACCAACTGGGACAAACCATACAAAATCATAGAAATAGTTAACAAAGGGTCATTCCAACTAGAAACAATGGAGGGAAAGCTACTAACAAACAATTGGAATGTTGCTCATCTCAAATACTTCAACTTATGAAACAGACATCCTCCAAGTCGTAATCTTTTTCCCTCACTCGAGTTTTTATCCCTAGTTGGGTTTTACCGAAGAGGTTTTTAATGAGGCGATGAAAGGGATGTATCGAAGTTCAAGTATGCTATTCATCGCTCCGCCTATCGATCACTCCAGGCAGACCTGGTGAAGGGACTAGGCAGACGGAGAACTTCTCAAGTTTATTTATGGAACAAAGCATGTAATATTCTCCAATGAAATGAATAAACAAAGCAAACTGCAGCATTTTTCGCACAATCTCCAAATCGTGCTGCATTCTACACTTACCTTCGACCTCACTCGAATTATCTACATTCGACCTCACTCGTATTACTTACATTCAACCTCGCTCGAATTATCTACATTCGACTTCGCTCGAATTACTTACATTCGACCTCGCTCGAATTACTTAAATTCGATCCCGCTCAAATTACTTACATTCGACCTCGCTCGAATTATCTACATTCGACCTCGCTCGAATTATCTACATTCGACCTCGCTCGAATTACTTACATTCGACCTTGATCGAATTATCTACATTCAACCTCGCTCGAATTACTTACATTCGACCTCGCTCGAATTACTTACATTCGGCCTCGCTCGATATATCTACATCGCTCGAATTATCTACATTCGACCTCACTCGAATTATCTACATTCGACCTCGCCCGAATTATCTACGTTCGACCTTGCTCGAATTACTTACATTCGACCTATCTACATTCGACTTCGCTCGAATTACTTACATTCGACCTTGCTCGAATTATCTACATTCGACCTCGCTCGAATTATCTATATTCGACCTTGATTGAATTACTTACATTCGACCTTGCTCGAATTACTCTATGCTCTACTAAACATTAACCTCAATTCAGTCTATGATCAGCCTCCCAAAAACAACATTACAACAAAATAAGACAAGCAACAAGAAAACGTGAATCCAAAAGCATATAGCAAAAGTTAACCATCCCATTACAATAGATTTGGTTACATTACTCATTTTTTACAAAGGGCCCGAATACGCCCTCAGAAAAGTAGCAAAACAACCAAAAAATAAATACAAAGGGCTTTACGGCGCATCATCCCCATCAGCATATTCTTCGTCATACCAAGGATTAGAGGCAATCCCGTCCATGGCGTCTTCATCATCTTTCCTTCTAGGCGTATCAAACACATAGCCACAAGCTTCACAAGCTTCCCACGCCCTAACACGAACATCGACAAGCTCCTCTTCAGAGACCTTCTCGGTAGCCCTCAAAGACTTGTACATGTCAAGATGAGCCTCAACATGAACCCACATCTCATATAACTCCCGCGATACACTCGCATCGGCAGAAGCTTGAGAAGTAGACGGTTGGTCCAGCTTCTCCTTCTCGGCCTTCAGGAGTACGATCTGCTCATTTAACTCAAACAAATCCACCTTTAAATTCCCAACCTTCTCCTCCAACCTCGCCACCTTAAGCGCTGATGTATCTGCCTCACTTTCTCTCTCAAACCTACAGACGCACAAGGTACCCGCCAAAGCTGCCACCTCAGCCACTGAGTCCATCGTAGTCCTCTCAGCTAGGTCCATCTCCCGGACCTTGGCACCCAGCTCGGCCCTCAAATTGGCGTTTCTTGCCTCGCTTTGGTTGAGCTCAACCTTCAAGGACACCACCCGCGCCTGGAGATCTGCGTTCTCGGCCATTATCCCCTTGTTCAGTTCAAGCTCATTCTCTTTAGACTTCAGTGTCTCCTCTAATACACTGTACCGACTAATGGTCTTCATAAGCTCCTCGTCTTTATCTTTTAGCTCTTCACTTTTCCTCCCAATATCATCACACAACTCCCAGAACTGGCCATTTTCATCAACACTCCTGACCACCTTCCGGTACTTAGAGCAGTACTTTACTATACTTGGACTCCATCCTCCTATAGAGAGCAACCCTATCCTCCTCTCACCGGTCACGCTCAATCTCCAGGATGAGGGTCTGGCAAGCAAAAAGAGACATATTAGCCAAAGTAAAACGATATCAGCGGAACATGCAAAAACTCAAAAGAGGAGTAGGAACTCACCCACAGGGCCATGCTCGATATGCCTAGAGAAAGGTCGGTATCTCTCAGTGTCTGCAACGTCCTATTCTCCGCCTCAGCATACAAAGGGGCGAAAGACGGTGCCACACGCTCTATGTCAACCAAAAGGTTGTAATCTACGGGGGATGAGAATGTGGCAATTATGGCCTTCCATCCTTATCTCCACACGAGTATCCCTCTCAGTAAAGGCCCGTACCTCATCGGGTTAGATGTCAGAACTGGAGTCAACGTCCCCTGCGAGGGCATCACCTTCTTTTATCGTCACCAATGAAGATACACCTTCATCAACCCACGAGAGTTCTTCGCTGCTACCAGCTCCTTCGACCCTAGGCCTCTCCTTCATAACATCATCCGACGCAATAGCCGTGTAAGGCCTCAAAAAAATTTGCTAAGTAATTTAGGATTTCGGGGTGTCAGGTAGGCTAATTATAATATTTTATGCGCTATAAATATGATATAAATGAATTGGATATGGTAATAAGTGTATAAGTCATAAAATAAGTAATGTGGGGTCCAAGGAGAGGCCTAAGTCTAAGTCAAATTGGAAAATTACATAATAGGCTAAAATTCCAAATGAGTTCGCACAAATCCACACTTTGAACGAGTATATATGCTCGTTCAAAGTGTGGACTTATGTGATGAACAACCTATCAAATGAAAGGTCTTCGAGTATAGATTCTAACACTTCAAACGGTTTGTCATTTGTACATTCCTACAAAAAGTTATAATCAAATTACCAAAGGCTGGATTTGCTATCAATTTCGCGACCGCAAAACGATTCCGCGGACCGCATAAGCATCGCAAAGTGAAGCAGAGTCAGGCAAACTATTATGTTGTCGCATATTAATTATGCTGTCGCATAATTGATTATGTTGTCGATTATGCTGTCGCATAATGATTATGCTGCAAGTATGCTGCCCACAAAACGATTATGATATAGCATAATTGCACCACCTAATTAACTTCGAGGTTCAATTTTGGAATTTTTCATATTCGAACCCATTTTGATAAATAATCTTTAGGGCTTCATTTGAGGCTATTTTCTACTAAATCTAGAGAGAGGTGAGAGCTTAGAGAGAGAAATAGGTAACCTAGCCTTCCAATCACCAAATCTTGCTCAAGTCTTCAAGAATCAAGGTAGATAGCCACTAGATTGTCCTCCATCCGGGTAAGTCCTATTTCTAGAACTTGCATGCAAGAGGTTACGAGTTCAAAAATGTTACGAGGATTAGAAATAGGCCATGCATGTGGCACTAAGTTGTGGTATGTGATATTAATGAACTAATTTGGGTAGTTCCTATTAAAATTGGTTGAGGGAAGAAGGAATTTCCATTTTCAGACCTTGTAGTCTATTTCACATGTTAGGTGTTTGATGCAATTCCTAAGAGAGTTACACCATGGATAATCTTTCTAGTTGTTAATAATTTTTTGCTTTCCCCTTATAGATTATTATTGCTAGAGGTGTTGGTGTGTTGTAGTAACTTAAGGAAAGCTCAACCAGGTATGTGGGCTAAACTTTATCTCTCAAAATTGAATTCCATATTGTTTCCGTAAGTTTAAGTATGACCGGCCCCAAATCCCAAATCTCTTCGTTTCGGGTTATCTCCTATAAACTCATAAACGTGATCCTTTCGAACGAGCCTTATATTGAGCAATAGATGTTTAAAGTAAGGACTGCTTATTAAAATGGCATAGTCTCGAGTGGTATTTTTAATGAAAATTGGTATACAATTAGGTGAGCAAAACTCGATGTGCTTAATACTCCTATTTGCCAGTACGTGTACTAAATGCCTTGATTGAGTGTGTTTAGTCGATGATAAACTATACAGATACTTGAAAATGAATTAAATAAACTGGGGAAAATAGAGTGTGGATAACATATATACGTGTGCCTAGCGAGGCCTGTGAAATGAGAAAATATATTTGAAATAGATTACGAAACGAGCCTCGACTCAACTGCTTAAGATAACTTCTAAAAGTGAAATTTGCCTAAAAGCTCTTTGAGGTATGTATGGCTAAAACCCCCTCTTCTTAGGAATCGAAACTCTATGGTTCTCCCCTATAAAATTGTGTAAGCCTTAATCTTGATTGATGAAGGAAATAATATTTCAAACTTATTTGTATTGTAAGACCTTATGTGTCATATGCATTCAAATGCTTCCATGATGCTATGTTGTTACTTGGTGAAGTATCGATGTTATGCAAAATATGTTAAATTTCCAAAGAATGTGACAGTCTATATATGACCATGATTCGTGTTTTCTCTCATGTGTACTTGATGTTTTGAACATAACGACTTGTTGATGAAATTGACACAGATGTGAAATATGTGGAAAGGAATAAAATTATGAAATGGTGCCTCGTGCCGGGTATGAATTAAAGATTGTGGCCACTAGCATTGGAAGACTTGAAATATATGTTTACAATGAGAAATGAGATGATTGATGAAAATATAAATGTCTTGAGTAAGACGGCCTAGCCGACCGGACACCATGCCGCACACATGGTGGTTTGTGCTGTGAAATGAATCGGAATTGAAACATGAATTGAAATAGAAACTGATATTTTGAGAAAATGTCTCCAAGGGAGATGACCTAGCTGATAGGGTCGTGATCGGACTCCGTATAAGAGTACAGTGGTATTGAGGATAATGGGGGTGCTAATGCTAATAATTGCCCAAATTGAAGTTAAGATGTTTTCTCGGGAAAGCTTATGTGATTCCTTAATTGATGTTGTGGTGTTTCTTATGTTTCTCATTGAATTCTTGAATTCTTCTTATTGCATTATTGATCTTTTTCTAAAGGAGATGTGTGTTACTTCCGTATTTTGACAATCGTTAGGTTTCACTTGGGCATTTGGTGGTTATTGATTGTGACTTGATTGTTTCTATGGCTTTCTTCTTCTTGTGTGGTTATTATATTTTGAAAGATGACTTTTAGCTTACATACTAGTACTATTAGACAGTACGAACGTCCCTTTTGCCGGGGGCACTGTATCTTTAATGGATGCAGGTGGTTCCACAGTAGGAGGAAATGATCAACGATAGCGGTATGTTCCCTCCAGCTAACTTGGTGATCCCCACTTCATTTCGGGGTCCTTTGTCATTGGGTTATCGTGTACTTTTCATTTGAGGTATAGTCGGGGCCTTGTTGCCGGCATTTTCATATTTCTCTTCAGTTGTATTTAGAGGCTCCATAGACAGGTTGTGGGTGGTGTCGGGTATTGGAATTGGATTGGAAAATGTTGGTATTTGGCGAATATGTTTTCTCCATATCTAATAATTGTAATAATCTTGTTATTATGGCTGAAACTGCTAATGCAAACAAAAATGAAAGTTTTTAATGATATATTTACAAAGTATGATTAATGGAGTTCACCTCCTCTTTATTCACGAATTTGTTGGGTAGAATGAGACCTATCAGGCTTGCTCAGTCGGATTTATTCGATTGAGCGCCGGTCACATCCCTCGGTTTTGGGGCATGAAAAGCCGCCTCTACGGCCGAAAACGACTCAGGCCCCGCTTTAAGAGCCATGACTCTTTCCGTTTCTTCAATGACCACGGCCTTCCCAAATTCCACTATCCGAACCTTCCCTCCTCACCATGAGATGGCTCATCGGCAAGAAGGAAAACCTGCTGAGACGGGACCTCATCGAGGACAACAACGTTTAAAGAGGTGGGCTCCCCTACTTGTGGAGTTTGAGCCTGATCTCGTACAGAATCGACTAAAGTTAACTCTATCACGACCGAGGTCACCTTCTGACGAAAGGCAAGAACGGGTGCCTTTGCTTTTTTAGAAACTCGCCGACCTGGCACCAACAGGGAGTTGAATCAGAAAATGATAAAGGACGAAGCCAAACGAGAGAATAACAATACTTACGATACGAGGTCCTAGGACTGTAGTGCTTATGAAAAGACGCCCAATCACGAATTCCCACGGTATGAGGCAACCCGCGAGTCACCTAATCCTCTATATCAAAGACGAGAGAAGTAGACCACCTCACAACTGAAAACAAGAAGACAGTGAACGTATCAAAGACCGAAGAGAAAAGAAAAAAAACAAAGAAAGAATAATAGAGGGTACGAGGAGATACGTCTGTAATTCCACAACTCAGGAAACCCAGTCGGGTCTATCACCACATGCTCGGTTCTAACGAAGAAGTATTTGTGCCAGAATAGCCGACTTGCCTTATCGTCCATCCCAGCCACCAATCCCTTCATTCCACGATGTCGTAAATGTATCAAAGTACATATGAAGAAGGTAGGCGAGAACAAAAGCAGTAAATGTTGGAGGTCGACCTTGCAACCAGGCAGCTCCGCGTATTTAGACAGCATCAGGAAGACCTTATACAAGTAAGGAGAAAGTTGTGCCGGGCAAACGCCATAGAAGCGGAAAAATTCCTCGGGCAACCGAGGAGGAGGAAGGGTGTAGCAATCACGAATGTGTAAGCGTAAAAGGCGCAGAACCCTGGCCGGTAAACCTGAACTATATCGCCCTCCACATGGACGATCTCGATGTGAGGAGGGATGCGGTATTTAGCCCGCATATCAGCCAACTCGGCCTGCCCCGACTTAGAAAGCTTAGGTACAGGAGCGGAAGCAGGTTCTTTAGGAAAATCATTCCTAACCGTAGAGTTTTTGGCCACCACCTCTTCAACGATGGGAAAGCTGTCATCTCCTCCAACCGAAGCCTCCTCACTAGTAGGAAGATTGGACACCGACAAAGGGGTGATGTCGAAAACTTCATCATGACTATGAGGGGAAGTCAACATACCGACAGTATGGTATATACTCAACAAGATAAGAGAAAGGGGGCTAGTGATTGGGAGAGAAACTGAAAATTGGAAGTGAAGAAATCACAAGAAATGGAAGAGAAGAGAAGCCCACAGAGAGAATATATGCTTGAGAAGAAGGAAATGGTGAAAATTTCAAATGAGAAACCCCTCCCTTTATTGGGTTGAGTGGCATCAAAATCGAGGCCAAAAAGCCGTCAATGACACCAAAATCGAAGAACCAACAGTGCAGACCCTACATGGGGAAGACGCGTAATGATGATGCGCGTGACGATGGTGACATCTGATGTCACCTACACCAATCGCAGCCTTGATGGAAATAAATAATCCGGTTTCGACCAATCCAACCGTCACGACCAAATTTCTCTCATAACGAGCATGGTGTAATCCGCTCATCAAGTACGTTGAGGTCCACGACCTCAATAAGCGGAGGGACTAACTGTATTGGGTGAAATTTGGATTGAACTTAATAGCCTTGTTGGTCGTGGCAGAAGTATAAGTCGACTACAATTTAGTCCCTCTCAAGAGAAGCCGACATTTGGTCGAAATAGAGAAATAGACAGTAACGGTAAGATAAGGTCAGGAAGAGAGAATATTCCAAAGGGATATTCCTTAGCTTGTACTTATTTAGGGTTTCTAAATAATGTTCCTATATATAGGAAGAGAAAAAGAGAGGAGGCTATCTGAAACCTTCTGAGAGAAACACATTTGTAAAATTGACTATTGAGAATATACAAAACTTGTCTTTACTATTGATTCTTGAGTTTGAGGATACCTTTTCATCTACAAGATCCAAGAATCTTGTATTCATCCACGTTTGCTATTATTCACATCGCTGACAAACGGTTGATTGGCCCTTGTCATTCAACATTTGGGTGATATATTATACTTTATTATATTTATTGTCACTGCATGCATTTAAACCTCATATCTCTTTGAGTATTCATTAGCAGTCATCGTACACGTTTGACTTGCATTTACTACTACAATGCATAAACCTATTTTATCTGTCATCAAACTCATAGATCTAACAGTCATTAAGCTTAACTAGAATTAACCCTTCATCCCATTCGTCAACTCGTTTAAACAAAGAATTAACACTTTTTTTGACAAAACACAGACGAGCATTGTTACAAAGATATAACTTTGAGAAGACTCCTAAATCCACTAAATTAGGACTCAAAGAGACCGAATAATATTTGAACTACACATAATTCCAAGGTGGTCTGACACTATCTATTTATATATCTATCTATACTATACTATATTAAAAACACGAATATCGTTAACGAAATGCCGTTCGCTCTTTTACCCTTTAAAACGACATTTCCTTATATTTAGGACTTCGAATCAACTAAGATTTTACATATTAAATCTTTTCTTACTAAAATAGGTAAAAATTTATAATATCAATAATTGAAAAAACAATAAATATTTTATTTATATAAATCATACTAATTGAAAACTTAATGTTTACAACATTTCTACGGGACTTATCAAATAAAGATGAGAACGATGATGACTTCAATTGATTTTTTAATTAAAAAATTAAAATATCGGGGACGTATAATAACTTATTAAACTAAAATTATTTAACAAAATAACCTCCAAAAATAAAATTATTTCAACGTGGAATATTAAATATGCATTTTAATATTTATAGTTTAATCATACAAAATAATTAATTCATTTTCAATTAAGCATCCAAAATAATGATTTGGTACTATAATTGATCAAACTAGACTATACAAGCCTAAGTTTATCCATCTATATTATTATAAAAGCATGAATACAATATCGGATTACCAAAATAACCTTATAATATTAAGCATAATAACTCTTAATAAAAGGATATAATCAGAATTCTAGATATTAACCTTATAATCCTATTAGTTTTAGGACATAATACTATATGTTAGGAATCCTATATGATTACCTTTAGGAATCCTATTAGTGTAATTAATTTCGGGTTGTCTAATTCATATAAAACTGAACAAGTAAATATCTTCAGTCATGTAATTCTATCACTTTTAGGATATACTTCTTAAGAATTCCTATTACTAATTTAATTTGAAAACATATTATAATGTCCTATTACTAATTTAATTTGAAAATGTATCATATTGTACAAATCCGTTTAGAAAAATAAGAGCCTATATTATTATAAAATAATAAATACAATATTAATGTATCAAAATAGCCCTAAAATATTAAATGAAAGAACATAGGGAAATGTCATAACTACAATAACCTATTTTTTGGACTACAATATCTTCTATGCTAATTTTAATATTTAAGATTTAAAAATGAATAAAATTTTGTTTATTACATTCTCATTAAAAATATGTAGGAAGGTTTAATAAAATCAATTTCATAAGAATACTCCGTATTGGCAATACATTACCATTACATATTGTCCAATACGAAGAAAAAACAAAAGTAATATTAAATGGACTACATAAAGAGTTGAAATTGAGAAAAATAATACTCCCACGATAATATATTTTTATATTATATTTGAACTATTTTCCTACTCAAATAATATTTTTAATTAATTTTTTGTGTAATATTAAAAAATATCTAATAATTAAACAACAATTAAGAAAAATATTTAAGAATATAAATGTGTGAGAAAGAGAGAAAAAATGGTTGGTAAGAGTCAATTAAATATTCAAAATAAGAGATGAACTAATATTAAGATCTGAATCAACATAGAATAAATTATTTTTTTTATGTTAAAACCAAAAAATTAAATATTTAATTAATTAATTAGCAAGAGAATCCAATTCAATTATTTTTTAAATTCATCACATGAGTAAAATTCTTATTCGACTAAAAAAAATCTTAGGGTATATGAATTAATTCCATAAAAAGAGCGTTAGTGTCACGACCCAAAATCTATTAAGGTCGTGATGGCGCCGGACACCATCGTCAGGCAAGCCAATCATTAATTAATTAAAATAAATTCCTGTTTTAACATTTTTGAAATCATTACCTTTAACTTATTACGTAATAACTAACAAAAATTCGTTAAGCAAATACATTGGTTTAAATATTCCACTTTAGCAAATATATCCCAAACATATCCCAGAACCCGGTGTCACAAGTGCATGAGCAATTTTTAAGAATTTATACAATCATTACAAAGCTTGTCTGAGATACAAATTGGACAATGAAATTTAAAACAGAATGAATACAATACGAGGGAGACTCTGTCAGCTGCGGACCGCCTCCGGATGATGCAGCTCGCCTAAGTCCCAAAACCAGCCACATCGTTGTGAAAGTACCTGTGCAATAAAAATGCACATCAAGTGTAGCATGAGTACGAAAACAACGTGTACTCAGTAAGTCGCGCGCCTAACCTCAGAGTGGTGGTGACGAGAGGTCGAATTAGACACTTGCTAGAGGTTAATTTAGTATATTCAAGTGTGACACTGTCGCGTCCCCTTTTTTCTCGCGGAGATCAGGTTTATGACATTGGTTGGGACAACTCGTTCCTTTTGGGAAAGGGTTTTACATATTTTAAAGAATCTCCACCTAACGATTTCAATAGTGCGTTAGGACACCAAAGTGGTTCAATTATAACTACGTTGCTAACCAGAGATTTGGGTAAGGGCTTGAAATTATCCTAAGGGGAAGGTGTTAGGAACCCCTCAAGATCCACAAGTGTGGTTCCCGACCAAATGATTTCGTGAATTTGTACAACTAGCAAATAACAAGTAAATGCTCAAATAAGAGGGGATTTAAGTCTTAAGCATGTAGATGTTTAGAAAAACAATAAAGAAGATTAGCTTTTGAAAAGGAATTATGAGCTAGCATATAAAGGTGTCCTAGGTTTATAATAATATGGATCACATCAATGCAATACCCGGTAATCACTCCTCGAAGAGGGGTTACAAGTTTAGTGCACCGATCATCATATCCATATTCTACCCTTCCCACCCCGTAAGGTTATTAAAACGAGTGTTGGTCTCGACCTCTATTGCATGTTTTTACCCGTCCCTTCCTACCAGTCCCGGAGGAAATTAGGACCCCTATCCAAAATGAGGTGCTAGGCTAACCCTCAGGTTTTAAAGGTAAATTTCTAAGGCGACAAATAACAAAACAAGTAGGACTGCAGATAAAGGAAAGCATAGAAAACAGATAAAGGCTCAAATATTCCTCCACACACAGTACACATAAGCATTATGTCTTATACACAATTAAGGTCCATATTAATTCAGAATCCTAAAGCATGGTATCTAGGTGATAACACAAAGACAGATTATTGCATAACTCAGGGAGGAAGTCTTAATCAGGCTTGCCTACTGGTTTTAAGCATGCTGACAGTTAAACATGATCACAAAGACAGTTCTGATTTTATCTTCTTTTTTTTAAAGTTAATTACCTAAGGCTTGCTTAAGTGTTGGATAACATGCAACCGTTATTCAGATTTGTTAATGACTCTAGGTTGCTTATAGCTAATAACATGCGATTCTAGGTGTAAATATGTACAAAGACTAATTACCAGTTGCTGAGAACAAGGGACTGTTATGTGTTTAGACTAAATGCAGTTAAATAGATACGATCCTAAGCATGATATCTAATGCAGCATGATGCGTAATAACTTAAACAGGATTTCTAAATGCACATAGAATCATAGCATTATGCACAGTTTCAGGAATAGCATAGGTGACAGATTTTAATCGTTGTTTACCTAAAACAGGATCTCTACGTGCATAGCATGACGAGACATGATTACAACTTATTTGTCCCAAGACAGTACTTCTAGTGAAATTTCAGAACATGGGCAGAATCACGTAATAACAACTTATTTTATTGTAATTATTTATCCTATAGGCAGGATTTCTAAGCGCGGAGATGTCGAATACACATAAACCCTAAGTAGCATGATATCTAATGCATGGCATGGTGTACCTAAACATGGCTGCTATTGCGCATAGAGAAAATAAACCTAGAAGCATGGTTTCTACCCTTAATTATACTATAGCATGTATATCACCCATCCATTTTTACTATCCGACCCCTGAGTTGTTTACAATTGATTATTACAGGCCATTGAATATGAATTACACAACTCAAATAAAAGGAAAATAAGAAGTTAACTATAGGGAGCCTACAAAATAGGATCAAGTCTCCAAGTCCTCAATGCCAGGTATTATTTCACAACCTTCTCATAATCCGGGTGTGTCAGAGTTCCCTAAGGACCTCAAGGGCTCCCGGGCAGTGCTCACACCCAGATTTCATAGCCAAAATAGAGTAAGTGCAGTGTGGAATGGCCAGCCTCTGTGTGTCAAAGTTCAGAGGGAGCTCAAGGGTCCCAAGGCAATGCTCACACAGAAGGGGCAGAACCTAAATTTCTAAGAGTATATGTGAGAGTTCTTTTTATTTTTAAAAAGGGTTTAAGTAAGAAAACAATTTTGGGAAAGGGTAAGTAGGAAAACAGTTTTGAAGAGGGAAATTTGATTGGAATAGAAGTTCAACATCACACAAAGGACCAGGGATAGTCCAACAATCACAAACATGGGTAATGGGATTTGAGGGACAAATACAGAGAATGTGAGGGCAAACATTTAGCAGGCAGACACACATATAGGCATGCAATCAGAAGCTCCTAAGGGTTCAGAGGATTAGGGGTACAGTAAATTACTAAGCTCCTAAGGGTTCAGAGGATTAGGGGTACAGTAAATTACTAGGTTAGATTAACACCAAAACAACTAAGACCATGATTAAACTAATGTACCAGTCATAGGCATGGAGATTCACATAAGAAACAGGTGTTAAGTATACAGAAACATGTTGGTCATAAACAAGTAAAGCCTAACTTAACACGTGAATGGAGTTCAGGATCCTAGATACATGTTGAATAATAAGTAAAAGCAAATTAGAAACATACCGAATTACAACAATAATAGAAACATGTTGGTTTGAGGACTGAAATCTAAATTAGAACATACCAGTAAAGTGAAGAAAGCAGTAACACAAACATGAAGTAGGAGATGCACAATAGTTAGCCTTGGCTTGTAGCCGGCTAACTTAAAATAGCAGTAACTAGCACAGAAGAGAGAGAGAGATGATGCGAGGCTAGAATTCATGGTTTAACATGTTATATGCCCTACATTTTATGTGCGTTAATGATAAAAATACACTTTTTATGTGCATAATAGAGTCTATTTAATGTGTAGGTGAATTGGAGATGGAAACCGAGCTAAATGGATGCTAATACATCGAAAATACGCTCAAGAGACGAGGAGGAGTGCACTGGGCTATAGCCAGGCATTAGAGTCCAAACAACAGTCTTAGCCTGGCGTTAGCAACGCGTTAGAGTCCAAACGCCAGCCTCAGCCTGGCGTTAGCCAGGCGCCAGGGCCCAAACGCCAGGCCCCTGTTTCGGTCAATTCCGAGTTTTGACGAGTTTAAGTGTTTCCCAGTTGGAATAGAAGTCTCCTACACGTTTAGGGTTTGTCCTAAACATATAATAGACCCTTAAAACACAACTTAAGAGGATTCGAAGGCATACGAAGGATTCGAAGAGAGAAAACCATTGAAGTGACAATACATTGATTTTTACATCGTTTAGTCATTACTTTGTAGTTCAATTATGCAATTTATTTTGGGTTTGATTCTTATGAACATGTCTAGA
>MDKI01062948.1:0-20771 GCA_005239505.1 Nicotiana paniculata
GTAATGAAGAAAATCTGTACAAATTGATGTCTTGCCGTCCGTCTCTTCTAATCTCTTCGAATCTCCCTTTAAGTTGTGTTTTTGGGGTCTATTTATAAGTTTAGGACAAACCCTAAACGTGTAGGAGACTTCTATTTCAACCGGGAAACACTTAAACTCGTCAGAACTCGAAATTGACCAGAACCAGGAGACCAGGCGTTTTGGCTCTAAGGCCTGGCTATAGCCCGGTGCACTCCTGTTCGCCTCTTGAGAGTATTTTCGACGTTTTTGCATCCATTTAGCTCGACTTCCATCTCCAATTCACCTACACATGAAATTGACTCCATTATGCTCATAAAAAGTGTGTTTTTATCATTAACGCACATAAAATGTAAGGCATATAACATGTTAAACTATGAATTCTAGCCTTGCATCAATAAGTAACTACGAATATTTATAGGCAAGGAAGGATGTCAAAAGGTCCGTAATAAGCTGACATCTTTACAAGAGTCAGAGGATCCTCCCTAAGTACTACAAAGAAAGACTAGCTGAGGAAATAAGGAAGAAAGCTTCAACCTAACCATGGTAACTCGAAGGAAAAATGGTCATGTAAAAGCAGTCTTGCTATAACATAGTATACACTCTATAGGAAAGTGGAAGCTACCGTGTTTAATGAACGGGAAGTAAGGTCAAAAGTAATATTCGAGATCATATGAGTTACACGATAATTTCGGCATGTGTGGGCACTAAGATAACCTAAGTACGGATGCAACAGGGGGGAAGAAAGACCAAGAAAAGTAATAGCTCATCTTGAAAGAAAGCAAAGATGGAACGAAAGAAATTATTCGATAAGCTAGAATTGGTTACGTTATGAACGCACTCAAGGGTTCAGAGTTTATACATGCAGCATATACAATCGTAAAAGACTCCGGTATAAGTTGAAAGA
Organism: Nicotiana paniculata; assembly: GCA_005239505.1. Lineage (NCBI taxonomy): Eukaryota > Viridiplantae > Streptophyta > Magnoliopsida > Solanales > Solanaceae > Nicotiana > Nicotiana paniculata. The sequence goes on from MDKI01062948.1 coordinate 926, forward strand.
AAGAATTAAGTCCAGGTCACAGACAAAGGATTGAATTGTTAGAAGAATGTATCCTGGATATTCTATAGCATCCATGAAGGGCTAAAGTAATAACTAATAGCATGAGCCGCTGATTGGAAGATAGCTTAAGCCTACACAAAGGTTGATGAGTAGGAAGAGGAAACTAAAGAGTTACATCAACAAAGTAAATCAGGAGTCTGATTATTGGACCCAAAAAAATTATAGACATCATGATGGAGAACATTGCAGAATCACTCTTAATATCAAAGGCGCAAGAGAGATAGTACAATAGCCAAATTTTATAACGGCTCTACGATAAAGCTAGTTAGAAGAGTACTAGCCTTATAGGAAGTCAGTATGAAGCTCCCACCAGATTGTGTCTGCACCAAAGGTGCAACCGTTATAATAAGAACTTCAAGTTGTGGATATGAATTATACCTATGTGGAAGGGAGGTCATGAAAGAGATAGAAGATGTGATGTAAGATTTTTAAGGCAAGTAAGGTAAATGTGAACAACGTACGAGATACTCAAATGCAGAAGGTTGTGAATTATCCATACTTCGGACAAAAGGCTAGAAGTACTGGGATTCAGTATCCAAGAATGATAGTGGCATCGTTAGTGGCATATTTTCCAGCCTATGGGTTCTAGGTATCGAGAGGTCTAAATTAAAAGAGTAAAGAAAAGTTTGAGACAATACGACGTCTCACTCGATGTTCCAGAAATAACGTAAGGAAATATATGGTGCAAGCAAGTTAAAAGGAGGTTGCGAGTAGTATAAATGGATATGTATTAAGAGGCAAACTAAAGTATGAAAAGAGACAAGATTTTAGGAAGCCAGGAATAAGGATAAGAAAGGGCGAGTAAGAAGGTGACGAGAATGGATAAGTCCTCACAATTAAGCCCATGAAAACAAGAAGAGTTGATGGTTTCTTTAAGTTATACAAAGATCAGTATAGCCTGAATGAACTCAAAGAAGTCTAAGACTAATGACATTTAAAAGAAATGGAATATTGCCCTAGTAGTAGAATGGGGGTGTAATTGTGATGGATAAAGAATGACGTTTAGGCCTTCGATTGAGTAATGACTTGAAGAGGATTTCACGAATTGTACGAGATTAAAATACCCACATAAGTGAATTGCATTAGGATGCTATAAGATACGATTATTGAAGTACAGTATCGGCTAAGTGGATAAGGAAAATCACTTCAAATATTCCTCGATGCAAGGTAAGCCCTAGTAGCAAGGTATTACGTAAGAAGTTTCATGTTATCAGTGGTACATTGTAGATCAATATTAAGGTGAATCAACAATGGATGGAAAAAGTCACAAAGTATAAGGTGAGATTAGGCTGTCATTCTTAAAATGAACATTAATGAGGAAGCATTAAAGGACTTAGATTTATACATATGGGATAACCAACAAAAGTAACCTAGAGTTCGGTAGCAGACCTTAGTAACAATAAATTGAAGTAAGAGTTATGGTATAGTATGACCCACCTAGATGCACTAATCATACGAATGGATAATCTGGTCTGTGAGATAAGATATAGCAATATTTGTAAGTTGAACAAAGTATTGGGTGAAGAACTTCAATATACTTATAAATGCCCAAGGAGGCATCTTTTCAAGATCTGTATAGGCTTAAAAAGTGACGCCTAGATATTTGCTAAAAGCTGGAGGAAAGAGGAGAGAAGAGTCGCATAGGCACACATACAAAGTTAGAGTCGTATAGGCTGCATGATAGAAGGTAGCAACAGTTACGAGATTAGAAGGATTCTACCTACAAGTCATGGTGTGAGAAAGAGTCTTAAATGGGGAAATGCAATGGCCTTTGGATTTATTCAAAGAACAGTTTCCTATGGGAAGGAGAATATTAAAGTGTTCGCAAGAGCTATGGGTTAGGAGAATGATAAGTGCATCGGTCAACATTCGAGGACGAATGTTCCAAAGGGGGGAATGATGTTATGCCCCGCAATATTATATTATGATGATGTCATGCCCCGCAGTATTATATTACGATGATGTTACGTCCCGCAGTATTATATTATGATGATGTTACACCTTGTAGTACTACATTACGATGATGTGAAGCTTCGCAGTATTAAATTACGACGATGTTGTACCCTGTAATATTTTATGTTGACTTTGTTGTAAGGTAATTAATATCATTCCAAGGAAAAGATTATTTGGAGATTATAAGGATTATGCTATTTCAAACAAGTGATGAGTAAATTCGTGAAGGCGAGAGGGGAAGAAAGGGAAAAAAAAGAATTTTCGTCCAAGTTTGGCATGTTGGGATAAAATGCAGGCCGAGTGTTAATACCCGATATTTAGGGAGTAGTACCATACAAGGTACCACATGACCATGATAGTAGGTGTGCAAAGTGTGTTAAAAGTAAGTAGTATTCTAAGTAATTTGAGATAATTCCTAATTATATGGATAATTGGACAATTATTTGTTAATGGAAAATTAACCAACTAATTAAGGAGATAAGTGGACAATTATTGGATAAGGATTTGGTATTTAACGTGGCAGCCCACAAAGTAACAAAAATGTGACTCTTAAAGCTTTCCTATATGTGGCATATCAAGAATAATAGTGGCTTAGTCATACAAGGAGTGGTCCACTCTCTTTAACAAAGACTTCTAACATAAACCATTAAAATACATGTTATATTTGCAATTTGAGGAGATTGGCAATTCAAGCTACCAGTAGCTAAAGATAGTCCTCCTAGGGGCGGTAATATGGATTGTTTATATCCTAAAGGTAGGCCAAGAGATACTAGTGATTATGGTCATTCATATTAAAGAACTTTCTTGATTGAAAGCAAACGGATGAAGCTTCAAATATGTATTTGCAGTTCTAAGAGATTTGCAACTAAGGTATACTGTGTAATCGTAACGGGATTTTGCGATTCTAAGAGAGCACAATACAACCTTTCCCAAGAATATCATACGGATTTTTTCCTACTCCAGGTATGTTAAGGCTATCCCTTCTTTCTTTTTGCATGGTCCGAACTTTACTCAAGAAACGAGCAAATACACAGTTTCTATAAATTACTCTATTCATAGAAATAGTAGGGGTATCTATATTCTTGATTCCCCATGAGAATTATTATTATCTTCTGTTCATGTGTCTCGAAAATATGTATGTTGGTAAAGTTTATTTCATGATATTAATCTGAGGCATAATGGCCTTATGGCGTACCGAGAGATTTTATTGACGTATTTCATATGCATTTCATGCATTTACGTATGCACATTGACCCATGACCAGATGGCGTTATATACGCGTATATATGTAAATATATGTATATGGGGTACGGGAAAAGGTTACGGCGTTATATACGCACCACCACCTGATAAGCTGGTATATAATAATGATGTTGCCCACAGTGGCTGAAATATGGTTCAAACGGCGTTATATACGCGTATATATGTATGTATATTCAAACGGAATTTTATACGCATATGTATGTATGTATATTATGTATATGGGATATGGGAAAGGTTATGGAATTATATACGCACCACCACCTGATCAGCTGGTATACGATGATAATTTTGCCCACAGTGGCCGATATGATATGATGGGATGCCCTCAGAGGCTGATGATGTTATGAAACATGTACCTATGCACGACATGACATTCATATGCATATGCTTGCTGCTAAAAGTCATTTATTATTTACAAAGCTATTCAGGATTACAGGTTGAGTCGTGTGCTCTATATTTCTTCGATGTCTCTTATGTACTTATTTATGTGCCTTACATACTCGGTACATTATTCATACTGACGTCCCTTTTTCCTGGGGATGCTGCATTTCATGCCCGCAGGTCCCGATAGACAGGTCGAGAGCCCTCCAAGTAGACTATCAGCTCATCGGAAGATGTTGGTGCGCTCCATTTCCTTCAGAGTCGCTTGTTCGGTCAGTATGATTTGGATGTGTATTATTTGGTATGGCGGGGCTCAGTACCAACCTTTATGACAATTATGTATCCTTAGAGGCTTGTAAACAGATGTCATGTACGTAAAAGATTGTATGGCCTTGTCGGCCTATGTTTTGAGTTTATAAATGATTATGTTGGCCTAATAGGCCCGTATGTAACGTATATATGGTGATGTAATAAGAATGATACGTTACGCTGGTACTCGATCGAGTAAGGTAACCGGTACCCGTCGCGGCCCATCGGTTTGGGTCGTGACAGAATCCATCCGCGATCGTGGAAGCCAGCCTGCTCCTTATATACGATCGCATAAGTTATTCCGCGATCGCGTAGAGCATTTTTGACCTGTGATATATTTCCTCTATGCGATCGCACCTCGATCCCCGCGATTGTGATGCTTTAAAAGCCTGGGCAGGATATAAGTTTGTAATATCGGGGGTTTCACCATTTTAAACGTATTTTGACTTCTAGAACTCGGCCTTGGGCGATTCCTCGAGGGTTTTTCACACAAATCGAATGGGTAAGTGTTCTTCCACTAGAATTAATTATATTTCATGAATTAGTTCTTGTTTTCATCATTTAATTTGTGTTTTGGGTTGAGGAAATTGTGGGTTTTGAAAAAACGTTTCTGAAATGAAAAATCATGATTTGAAAGACCAAATGTTATCGGAATTGGATAAATTTAGTATGGTGAACGCGTATCGAAATGGGTAATCGGAATTTGTAAAATTTGTTGGGTTCCGAGGTGCGGGCCCGGGGGTCGACTTTTGGGTCGATTTTTATGACTTTGTAAAGATTGAGACTTTATTATTCGGAATCGTTCCTTATACGTTTTATGTGTATTTTGAAGTTGTTTTAGTTGATTGTAAGCCGTCCAAAGGTCTTTCCGCCCGAGAAGTCTATTTTCGAGTACCGGGTTGTCGTCTTTGAGGTAAGTATCTTGCCCAACCTTGTGTGGGGGAACTACCCCTTAGGATTGAGTCTTCTTTGTTGATTGTTGTCCGTGTATACGAGGTGACGAGTGCGCACTCGGAATTATTTGCAATTAGATTGGCCTTTTAGGATTCGTAGGTTCTTATATTACCTGTGTATGATTTGTAATTGTTGCATTTTAATCCTTGGTTGTTTATTTCATCCCTTCCTGTTTAAATTAGAATTACTTGTCTTTTGGATTCCTTCGTTGGCTACTTGACTTTACTTGACTTAACTGAATATTCTACTTCTCTCATCATCATTCTATATTTTCTTCCTAGATTGCCTAATTGACTATAATTAGTGTAATCTAGCCTTATAGTTGACTAGCCGTAGCTGGAACGTATATTCGTCGGAGTCAAGCATGCCCGTGAGTCTTACATTGTGATTTATATGACTATTCCCTTAAGTGCTACTTAGATCGAATTGTTAGAAATTTATGTTATTGGTATTTCCTTGATGTTGCCTATTACTGGGCCTTTGTTGAAGTTGACTTTATTCCGAGAAGTTAACTGTTAAGTGAGATTGGTTCTAGCTGTTTCCCTTGCCGAGATTGTGTGGTTTCTCTTGTTACTCCATTGTTGATGATGTTGGTTGCCTTGTTGACTCCCTTGCCGGGATATTATGGTTTCTATTATCGTTTATGATATTGTTTTCATTGTTGACTCCCTTGCCGGGATGTTATGATTTCTATTACCGTTTATGCTGTTAATGATATTTTTTTCATTATTGACTCCGTTTTCCGGGATGTTACGGTTTCTATTACCGTTTATGTTGTTAATGATATTGTTTACATTGTTTACTCCCTTGCCGAGATGGTATGAGTTCCATTGTGGTTTATACTGTTGATGATACTGTTTGTGTCGTTGGCTCCCTTGCCGGGACGTTGCGATTTATGGTTCTTATTGTTGATCTCCCCTGTTAAATTGTTGTTTATGCAATTTAGCACGAGGGAACATTCCGTGCTATGTTTATGTTATTTAGCACGACGGAACATTCCGTGCCATGTTTATGATATTTAGCACGAGGGAACATTCCGTGCCATGTTTATGATATTTAGCACGAGGGAACATTCCGTGGCATGTTTATGATATTTTGCATGAGGGAACATTCTGTGGCATGTTTATGATATTTAGAACGAGGGAACATTCCGTGCCACGTTTATGATATTTAGCACGAGGGAACATTCCGTGCCATGTTTATGTTATTTAGCACGAGGGGACATTCCGTGCCATGTTTATGTTTTTTAGCACGGGGGGAAATTTCGTGCCATGTTATGTTATGTTAGCACGAGGGGACATTCCGTGCCATGTTATGTTATGTTAGCACGAGGGGACATTCCGTGCCATGTTATGTTATGTTAGCACGAAGGGACATTCCGTGCCGTATTTATGCATTATTATTTTCGTTGTTCATGTTTGCTATTTACTGTATTTACGGGAAAGATTTGATATTTCTCCTGTAATGCATGGAAATTTCTGAGTAGTTACGGACTGAGTTCCAGCGGATTAAATCTTTAGGAGATTTTGATCAAAGGATTTTATTGAAAAGTATTATTGAAGAAGCAATGGTTTGAAATGATTATAATTGAATGACTTTTACATCGAAGGTATATTTGCAAAGTACTAGTCTTGCCTAAAATGATATTTGGAAGTCATCTATTGGGAAAGCATCTTTGAAAAGTTTCGTATTTTGAAAGAAACTATGTTTTACGTAATTCTCTCTATTAAATATACTTATATCTACTTTTGGAGAAAGTATGTTTTCAAAGGAAACTCTTCCATACTAAAATGATTTTATTTGCAAAACTTTTCCATATGAACTGTTGTTATTTTAATGGCTAAGGCCCGATGTGAACAAACCGACGTAGAGTTGACTTATTGGTGTTCTCTATTGTCTTGTGTTTCCTTTCGTTTTGGCTTGTTTTGTTGTCCATCTTTCTGTGTAATTGTATGCTGTTTCGTGATTGATTTCTGTAATTTCCTTCCGCTTTATATTGTCATTGTCGTAAATTATTCCGTGAAGCCTTAGGTAGATGTAACGTTTGGTCATCTATATTCATGTTATTTCTTTTGTAGACCAGTGGTGTCTTGACTAGTCCTCGTCACTACTCCACCGAGGTTAGTCTTGATACTTACTAGGCACCGTTGTGGTGTGCTCATACTACAATTATGCACATTTTTGTGTGCAGATCCTTGTATATATTGTAGTAGCTGTGTGGATGATTGTCGAGGGACTCAAGGTAACCTGCTGCTGCATTCGCAGGCGTCGGAGTCACCTTCTTTGTATTATTTATACACTGTTGTATTTATTTTCAAACAGATGTACTTAGAAGTTGTAGAAGATTCGTAGAGCTTATGACTTGTACTACCGGTGTTGGGAAAGTTTGTACATTCTGTTGAGATTCTAAATCAAGACTGTTAGTTTCCTTTTATTATTGTTGTTATTCTATAACTGCTAGGCTTACCTAGTCCCTAAGACTAGGTGCCATCACGATACCCAACAGAGGGAATTTGGGTCGTGATAGTTGTAGTCATATAACATATGTTAATTACATCGTTGCGACTCATAATTATATTGGCCGTTTATATAATAGCCAATATATAATTTCATTCATTAAGGTCATACGTATCGGCCACTACTTATTCATTGCAACCATATAAGTTCATTGACTTAGGTCGTAGTCATATAACCTAGTTTAATTACATCGTTGCAATTCATAGTTATATTGAATTGATTGTTTATATAATAACCAATATATAATTTCATTCATTAAGGTCATACGTATCGGCCACTAGTTATTCATAGCAACCATATAAGTACATTGATTAAGGTCTTAGTCATATAACTTATGTTAATTACATCGTTGTGATTCATTGTTATATTGAATTGAACGTTTATATAATAGCCAATATATAATTTCATTCATTAAAATCATACGTATCGGCCACTACTTATTCATAGAAACCATATAAGTCCATTGACTAAGAAAAATTAGACAAATCTTGTAAGAATTAAGAAAATAAGTTTTGATCAAATTTAATTTACAGAGAAAACTAATTATGATTGACTCCTATTTTTATAGTAAATAGCTTTTGGAAGCTTCCAAAAATTAAGATTCTTACTTTAATAGGTATTCACTAACCATGTGATCCGTTTTCTTCCATTCCATTTTTTTTTTTAATTTTTAAAAATAATATATAGAGAAACAAAATAATAGTAGGAACATTGTTACGATATTGTATATAATTTGTTCAAAAAATAAGAAACTATTTTTTTATGATTAATATCTTAATTGAGAGCGATTACTTTAAGTCTTAACGCATAAGAAGATATTTTAAAAATGGGATCCAATTTAAAAAATAAAAGAATATGCCTTATTTGAATTTGAGATGAGATATTAAAAAAAAATATATAATTAGTAAAATCATATTTTGGATATGAGCAATAGAGTCAAAATTTCTTTTAAAATAATTTTTAATTTTTGTTTGTTTTATATTAAAATGAGTGTGGTGCAATAAATATTAAATTAACAAACTAATATTTCTTGTACTACCAAGTTTCTTGGTTTTGAATTCATGTTTAGCTTAAGGATACAAAAATGAAAGGTTTATTTTGCTGTTGCCGTGTAGATCGTATAATTTTATTAAATCAAATATACAATTAATTTTTATTAAATAAATAGTATAATTTGCTATACACATAAAATACACAAAATATATAGAGACTTTTCATCTTCATATGTATGTAAACATGTATCAATTTTAGTAAATAGAGATAAGTCACTGTATTTATTAATGTGTTTTGAGGGAAAATTATATGGGGGTAAGATTGCAAAACTGAATAAGGTTATGATAGTCTTCTTACGAGTGTGGCCAAATTTGAGCCAAATAAATGTGGCCGTTAAGCAGCTCTCAGACCTTTATTACTTTAGCTTCCCTTTATAATAGATCTACTTAACGAAATGTTACTTCACTTTTTCATTCTTTAAAATGAGTTCAAGATAAAATAATTATTTAATTATTTTTAATTATTTATTTAATATTTAGGAATTCAAGATCAACTTAGTTTTCTATATAAATTCTTTACTTATTCTAACTATGTATTCACTCTTTCTTCTTAAATGCAGTTTCAATTTGCAATGTGTGGACTATGTAATAACAAATTTAAATTACAGAGGACAAATTTAAATTACAGAATTCATGTAATAACCAATAAAAAGGTAGACATTACTTTGCAATGGAAAGGAACATATTTTTATAATAATTAAGTAACATGATATCTTATTTACTAAATGCAAACAGATGATTATACAAAATCAATCAAGATATTATCGCAGTCTGAAGACGTGCATGATGAAATTCATTTTCAACTATTTTCTTACTTATCTATTAATTTAAAGATAAGAGAAAAAATTAAGAGGAAGAATTTTAGCATTTTAATACCAAATATTCAAATGTGATAAAAGATCAGAGTAAAGGGGTCTTTTTTTCCCTTATACCTATAACTTTCAAGCCAATAAAGTTTGATTTATTATGTTTTTTCTTACTTGAACTATGTAGGATATTATAATATTTAAAACTTCAAAATCAATTCAGAGTTTACCCGATTAAATTATTTTCTTTAATATCTAACTATAAATTCGTGACAAAATATCAGTGTTAACATTACGATCGTGACAAAACCAATTCAAGTGATAAACGAGAACATCAATCTTTTGTTTGATTAAGCGAGATTCAAACAGTTGACTCACTAACAACTAGTTTGGATAATTGTTATGTATCGTTTAATAATGTATCATATCGTATTGTATTATATTGTATTTTACCGTTTTGATGTATGAGATGTTTGAATATATTGTATTATTTATCGTCGTTTCACGATATCATGCACCAACAATATGAAAAATAAACTTGCGATATTATTTAAAAAAATAGAATGCAAGATAGAATTATTATACAAATAGGTAGGGTAAAGGATAAAACAGAATTATTTGATAATAATGAAGGGCAAAATGAGAAAAAAAAGGTAACAACGCGACCACACCAAATCGGTCGCTCCATAAAGTGACACTTTTCATCGTTACGTAATGATAGAGTTAACGATACGATATAATAAAATTTAAGCAACAATCAAAACAAACATTGTATTTAAAGTAACAATATGACAATAAAACAGGTAACAACCATCCAAACAAGCTGTACAAGTCATAAGCCCTATAAGATGGTACTGAACATCCCTATACAACAATGTCTATAAAAGGGTAATGAATTAAAATAGTCTAGATAGAGGGGGACATGCATGCAGACGCCAACAGGTATACCTTAAAGTCTCTGAATTGAGCTCGCCTCACTGGTGCATGGACTGGTAGGAGGTACTTGGATATGCACAAAAAGATGTACAAAAGCGTAGCATGAGTACACCACAACGGTACCCAGTAAGTGCCAAGCGTAACCTCGGTAGGGTAGTGATGAGGTCAGGTCAAGGCCCTATTGAAATAAATAAGAAACACAATGAGTAATAGACAGTGTAATAATAATAACAATGGAAATTAAATAAGTAAGAAATATAGCAAGATTAACTACACTCAACTAAGACAAATAATGCATCACGGGGATGTTATGCCAAGGAAATGAAACAACAAACAAAAGTGAAGTAATAGAAAAGTATTAATGACAGTCACTACCGAGGTACCGCCTCGTAGTCTTAAATCACAGAACAATTCACAATCTTTCCTTATATCACCTCGGGAGCCTTGCATTTAGTTTTGAAAATTATTTTTTCCAAAATAGCATCCCGCATTTTAGCCCACCTTGTCACGCTGCGTGTCTTGTAGTAGTTCCCCTACTAGCAACACGCGTATCAAGCCCACCTTATCTGACCGCATGCATTTCAACCCCAAAACCTTATACCACCGCATATATATCAATATCACAACGTATCAAAAATCACACCTCAAGTTCCCAATATCACAACTTGCCACAGAAATCAACAATAAAGGTGTTTTCACAATAAATAGCTCATGGCTCAACCACAATGTACACAAGAGTCTCAACAATAGCAATTGGAAGTGAATAACTCAACTAGAATAGTATTTCACAACTTAACACTTCGCCTCAATATGAATCACGACCTTTATAACTCAATACCAATTTTAACAACAAGATATTCTAAGAATAACAACTTCAACTAAAGGATTCAATAGTTAAATAATGAATATGGAATAAAGAAAACAAGAACTTCAACTAAACATGTAGAGCTATAAACAAGTAAGAGATAAGACAAGTAGATCATGTGAAAATAGACTAATAATGATGGATATGACATGTTAAGATAACTCAATTAAGGCATGAAAGGAATCACATAGCTAAAATCGATAATTTCAACGTTTATTCTGTGTACAAACTCGTCACCTTATGTACATGGGTTCCACACATCACAATTATCACAAAACAACACCAATCCTAAGGGGTGATTTTTCCACAAAAAGTTAGGCAAGAAACTTACCTCAAAACATGCCAACTCAATCCACTAGTAAGCCCTTTCCTCGATTATCCAACTCCGAAAGGCTCGAATCTAGCCAAAATAACTTCATACCATAAATATAAACTATAGAAAACTATTTCGAACAATAAAGTTATGATCTTTGCAAAGAAACAAAAAGTTAACCCAAAAAGTCAACCAAGGCCCGCATCTCGGAACCCGACAAAAATTACAAAATTTTAACACCCATCCGATAACGAGTCCAACCATGCAAGAATTACTCAAATCCGACCTCAAATCGCCTTTCAAAACCCCAATATTTTGCCTAAGAAAGTTTCATAAAATTTTCCCAAATTTCCAACTCAAATAATAATTAGATTATAAAAATAATAATATATTCATGGAATATAGTCAAATCTGGGTTAAAATCACTTAGCCCAATGAATTTCTTGAAAGTCTCTCGAAAAATCGCCACAAATCCGAAGTCTCTAGCTCAAAATATGAAACATGGGTTCAAACCCTTGATTTTGATATTCATCACTGCTGCCCACAAATTCCTCTTCGCGATCACGGAAAGTCCCTCGCGATCGCGAAGAACAAAAATGATGGCCTCACAAAATGACCTATGCGAACACACTCCATAGGTCGCAAATGCAGTGAGTGAAATTCAAAATCTACATGATCGCGGCAACACTTATACAATCACATAGAGCAATGCGTCAGCCTTCTCAAGCGTCCTCTTCCTTCATCGTGAATGCGGCAGAACTCACGCGTTCGCAGAGCTGTAACTTCTCAAACATCGCAATTGCAGTCCCATCCTCTTGAACGCGTAAAAAAACTTCAGTTCCACACTTAAAGCTTTGCGATCGCAGTCCCCTTCACCCGATCGTATAAAAGGAAACCAGACTCAGAAAACCAGCAAGCCCACGAAGCTAAAAATGAAGCCGAACTTGATCTGAATTACACCGAAGGCCCCTATGACCCCGTCCGAACATACCAATAGGTCCTAAAATACAATAAGAACTTAGTCAAGGCCTCAAATCACATCAAACAACATCAGAAAAATATGAATCACAACCCAATTCAAGCTTATTGAAACTATGAACTTACGAACACCAAAATTAATGTCGATTCATACCAATACAACTCCGATTGACTTCAAATTTTGCACACAAGTCATAAATGACACGATGGACCTATTTCAACTCCCGAAATCAGAATCCAACCCCGATATCGATAAAGTAAACTCCCGGTCAAGCTTTCCAACCTACCAAACCTTCAACTTTCTTACTTTCGACAATTCAAGCCGAAATGACCTATAGACGTCCAAATCAACATTCGGACACGCTCCTAAGTTTAAAATCACCATAATGAGCTATTGGACCCGTCAAAACTTCATTTTGGAGTCATCTACACCAAATTCAAACTACGGTAAACTGTTTTAATTTAAACCTCGAACTTAGGGACTATGTATCCCATTGCACTCCGAAACTCACCCGAAACCAAAACCAAACACCTCGAAAAGTCACATAACCACAATCTAGCATAGATGAGGAAATAAATAGGGGATCAGGCTAAAATATTCAAAATGACCGGCCGGGTCGTTACATCCTCCTCCTCTTAAAACAAACATTCATCCTCAAAGGAAGTAATGTTCTTCGACATCCTCCTCCTCTTAAAACAAACATTCATCCTCAAAGGTATATAGAGATATACCTGAAGTGGTGAAAATGTGAGGATCGGATACACATATCATGGTCGGTCTCCCAGGTCGCCTCCTCAACTGGTTGACCCCTCCACTGAACCTATACGGAAGTAATGTTCTTCGACCTCAACTTTCGTACCTGCCTGTCCAAAATGGCTACCGGCTCCTCAATATAAGACAAATCCTTGTCCAACCGAAACTGAGCTGAAGTCTAACACATGAGACGGATCACCATGATACTTCCGGATCATAGAAACATTGAATAGTGGATGAACTGAGGTTAGACAAGGTGGTAGTGCAAGCTTGTAGGCCACCTCTCCAATCCTCTCAAGAATCACAAAAGGTCCGATATACCTAGGGCTCAACTTTCCCTTCTTCCCGAACCTCATGACACCCTTTATGGGTGAAACACGGAGCAAGACCCATTTTTCAACCATGAATACCACATCACAAACCTTCCGACCTGCATAACTCCTCTGTCTAGATTGGGTTGTACGAAGTTGATCTTGAATCAATTAGACCTTTTCCAAAGCATCTTGAACCAAGTCTGTACCCAATAGCATTGCCTTGCCCGGTTCAACCCAACCCACTAGAGACCGACATCGCCTCACATACAAGGCCTCATACGAAGCCATCTGAATGCTCGATTGGTAGCTGTTGTGGTAGGCAAACTCTACAAGTGGCAAGAACTTATCCCAAGAACCCCCAAACTCCATCACACGTGCACGTAGCATATCCTCCAATATATGAATAGTGCACTCGGACTGTCCGTCCTTCTGAGAGTGGATTGATGTACTCAACTGAACTCGCATCCCTAGCTTAAGCTGTACGGCCTTCCAGAATCATGATGTAAAATGCGTACCCCGGGCATAGATGAAGGATACCAGCATGCCATGAAGTTTGAAAATCTCACGAATATAAACCTTAGTCAAATTCTCTAAAGAATAAGTAGTCACCACTGGAATAAAATGAGCCGGCTTGGTCAACTTTTCCACAATCACCCATACTGCATCGAACTTTTTCTGAGTCTGTAGGAGCCCAACAACAAAATCCATAGTAACTAGCTCCCATTTCCACTCTGGAGTCCCTAGCATCTGAAGCAATCTACCTGATCATTAATGCTTATACTTCACCTGCTGACAACTTAGTGTTACACCCCAATATTTTCGTACGTGAGAGTATTCATAAGTCAATACATGTAAGCTCAAAAATGAGATCATGTTTGAAAGTACATAAAGTAAGTTAATCATGTTACCTTGGAGGTTATAAATCTTTAAGGTCATAAATAATAAGTGACATGAGGGTTGGAAAGCTTCGAAGCTAAACGAAAAATAAGTTTCGTCAAACGTCGATAAGTTTGGAATGTTATAGCATGCGCTTTGGGTGAGACTAGTGTGCTTAACATGATAAGGAGGTTATGTTATGAGTTATTTTAGTGGTATATATTTGTGTGTTACGTTTTGAAGTCAAGCAAGTTGTGGAATAAAAGTTGGCAAAGGTCATCACAAGTTACATTCATAAATGTGCTGAAAATTAGGTCAAATGTAGAAGAGCTTTTCTCCAAAATATATTTGGAATTACAGGATTATCCGCATATAAAATTGAAGATCTACGAATCTAGTTCCTAATGCATTAAACAGTTTGTCGATACAACATCATAGTAGAGAGATATTTGCAGTTTTACGAGACTGCACAGACTGCATAGGTGACATTAGGAGTGTCATAATGCTTTTTGAGCAATACATTTCCTGTGCTATATAAGGTATTTTTGGGACTGTTTTGTAGTCCCCTCATTTGGACTATTGTGCTGCTGATTTATGGAGTTTGGAAGGATAAAGTGCATGGAGAAATGCCACATGTAGTAGGGTAGTGGGTTGGTCGCTCGTCTTTGCAGTTTCAGGCTAATTCATAACTTGTTGATTGGGTGTGTTATGGTATGTTTTGTTTTCTTGTTGTATTAGAGGTCCCGAATTGTAGCTCAGTTGTTTTTGAGTTGCTGGTTGTATTCTGTTGTTGTCTCGCCTATAGTAGGCTTGAGGGAGCAGCAAAATCAGGAGAAATGCTGTCCGTTTTATTTTAGAAACGTGATATATCAGCGCCATCTAAGCTGTACATGTATTTATTTGTTAGAGGGTTGGCGCACTAGTTCTCTTAAGCTTGTAGTTGAGCTGTATTGACGACTTGAGGTATGTTAAGGCTAAACCTTTCCTTCATTTTGGCATGATCCAGTAACTATATGTGCTTGATAACGAGACATAAGGAGAAGTTTATATTCCTGAATTTATGTACATTGTCCTAGTCTCATAAGTTATAACATTCTCCCTTATCGGGACTTCATATTCAGTTTAGTTTTGTCTTCTTCCAGCCAAGAGAGTGGAGAGTCTCTCTCTCTCTCTCTCTCTCTCTCTATATATATATATATATATATATATATATATATATATATATATATATAGTATCAAAGTATTTTCACCACCATCGAGCTATATTCGATGGGCATGCCCCTATTGGGCGACCTCGGATCAGATGGTAAGTTATATACCGAGCCTACTATGGTCGAGCGCCTATGAGCGAGCCCAGAATGGCAGAGATACAGAACCTAGTAAGGCCTAGTGTCTATGAGGTATCCTACTATGGTAGAGCAGTTACATATACCGAGCCTTACATACTCGGTACATTATTTCGTACTGACGTGCCTTTTGCCGGGGATGCTGCATTTCATGTCTGCAGGTCCTGATAGACAGCTGGATAGACCTTCATAGTAGGCAGGGTCAAACATTAGCTTGGTTGGTAAGATCCATTTCCTCGGGGTTACCAAGTCTAGACCTTGGAGTCCATTTTATATATACAAGTTTTATTAGTAGGCCGAGGCCCTGTCCCGACCATGATACATTTCACCTATCACTAGAGGCTGGTAGATGAGTCCTGTACATCTTGTATAGCAGTAGATGTTCATGGTGGAATCATCAGCCTACACAAGATTTTGGGTATGTTTACCCCTCAGATGAGAGAGATGATATTTTCAGATGATTTAGAGTATGGCCTCATTGGCCTAAGTTGATGGCTATCCCTCCAGAGTTCACAGTTTCAAGAGTGGTACGCTCGACCCAAATATGGCACCGGGTGCCGGCCACGACTCCCCAGGTTCGGGGCGTGACATTTAGTTACCAAGCTAAATAATCCACTATGTCCTTCTTCATTCTCATCCACCAATAAAGCTTCTTTAAGACCTGATACATTCTTAGGGTCACCCGAATTAAACGAGTACCGCGTACTGTGGGCCTGAAGAATCAACTAACACAAACCATTTACATTGGGCACACATAGTCGACCCTGCATCTGTAACACATTTTCATCTCCAATATTACTTCTTGTCATCGCCGTACTTAATCGTTTCCTTGAGGACAAGCAAATGGGGGTCGTCATATTGACGATGTCTGATACGATCATTTAGAGAAGACCGAGAAACCACACAAGCTAAAACTCGACTCGGCTCCGAAACATCCGATCTAACAAACAAGTTGGCCAAGGCCTAAATATACAATGCTAATGGCCTCTTGGCTGCTGGTAGATATGCTAAAATGCCCAAGCTTTCCCCCTTACGACTCAAGGCATCGACCACCACATTGGCCTTCTCGGGATGATATAGAATGGTGATATCATAGTCCTCAAGTAACTCTAACCATCTCCGCTGCCACATGTTAAGATCCTTTTGTTTGAACAAATGTTGTAGACTCCGGTGTTCGGTATAGACCTCACAAGGGACACCATACAAGTAGTGCCGCCAAATCTTCGAGGCATGAACAATAGTTGCTAACTCAAGGTCATGGATAGGATAATTCTTCTCATGTACATGCAATTGTCTAGATGCCTAGGCAATCACCCTAGTGTCTTGCATCAACATCGCTTCGAGGCCAACACGCGACACATCACAATACACATTGTAAGACCCCGAACCTATAGGAAACACCAACATTGGGGCTGTAGTCAAAGCAGTCTTGAGCTTTTGAAAGCTCTCCTCACACTCCTCGGTCCACCTGAACGGAGCAGCCTTTTGGGTCAATCTGGTCATAGGAGTAGCAATAGATGAGAAAACCTCTACGAAGTGGCGGTAATACCCTGCCAAACCAAGAAAACCCCGAATCTCAGTAGAGACGGTCTGGGCCAACTCTTCACTGCTTCAATCTTCTTTGGATCTACCTTGATCCCCTTACTCGACACTACATGACCCAAAACTGCCAACGAATCAAGACAAAATTCACACTTTGAAAATTTTGCATACAACTTCTTTTCTCTCAATGGCTTGAGCACGGTCCTCAAGTGCTGATCATGATCCTCCAAGCTCCAGGAGTACACCAAGATGTCGTCATTAAACAAAATGATGAATAAGTCAAGATAGGGCTGGAAGACACTGTTCATCAAGTGCATGACATCACAGGGAACTCGTAATGACCATACCGAGTTTTAAATGTAGTCTTCGGAATATCTGGCTCCCGAATCTTCAACGGATGATAGCTTGACCGCAAATCAATATTTGAGAACACTTTGGCACCTTTTAGATGATCAAATAGATCATCAATGCATGGCGATGGATACATGTTCTTCATGGTAACCTTGTTTAACTTCCGATAAGCAATACACATGCGCATAAAACCATCCTTCTTCTTTACAAACTAGACCGGAGCACCCCAAAGTAATATACTTGGCCGAATGAAACCCTTATCAAGCAACTCTTGCAACTTCTCCTTTAACTCCTTCAGCTCCTATATGTCCATATGATATGGTGGAATAGAAATGGGCTGAGTGTCCGGCAATAGATCAATAGCAAAATCGATATCCTTATCGGGTGGCATGCCCGGAAGATCCGTTGGAAATACATCTGGATAATTCCTCACTACTGGAACTGATGAAATGGTAGGAGTATCAACACTGACATCTTTCACAATGGCTAGATATGCCTCACACCCCTTCCCAACCATCTGTCATGCCTTAAGAAAAGATACCATCCTGGTAGGAACATCATCCAAAGTACCCCTCCTCTCCAACTGACAAACTTGGCATAGTCAATGTCACCAGATTGGCATGACAATCAAGAATAGCATGATAGGGCGACAACCACTCCATGCCAAAATAACATCAAAATCTACCATACCGAGCAATAATTGGTCAATTATGGTCTCAAAACTACCAAGAACAACTAAACATGACGTATACACACAGTCAACAACAATGAAATATCCCACTGGCATGGAAATATAGACAGGATAACTCATGGAATCACGGGATATACCCAAATGTGGAGCAAAGTAAGATGATACATAGGAATAAGTGGAGCCTAAATCAAATAAGACTGATGCATCTATATGAAAAACCGAAATAATACCTGTGATTAATTAGTCATATGAAACCAACTGCGTCATAGTCGGAAGAGCATAACATCTGGCTGCCCGACCTCCACCTCTGGCTGGTTGTGCAGGTGGAGTGGCAACTGGTGCGGTAACCACGAAATGAGAAGTCTGGGGCCCCTATGAAATACATAGAGCCTGATTAGTCTGAGGAGGTGCACCCATTCTGTTTCTGGGGCAGTCCCTCACCATATGACCAATGTCACCACATTCAAAACAAGCTCTCAGAGAACGTGGCTACGGAGACTAGCTCGGCCTGATCGGCTTGACTGACCGCTGAAAGCACCCCATGCAAGAGGTGCACATGACAATGGCGGTGCATAATGGGCAGCCTGTGAATTGGGAGTGGCCGGAATATCACTGGAAGCTGGAAGAGCTGAATGAAAATGACGACTCACATAGCCTCTACCATGATGGGCTGCAACTAGGAAATAGGCACCACTGTATATGCCAAAATCTCGAGGTCTCTTGACCTCCCTCTCCTCTCTCTCCGCCCCCACATACCCTCCAATCTCCGAGTGATCTCCACAACCTGCTGGTATGGGGTATCAGTATCCAACTCTCGAGCCATGCTGAATCTAATATTGTGGTTGAGCCCCTTGATAGATCGACAGACTCGCTCTCTGATTATGGAGACTAAAGCTAGTGCATGTCTAGACGACAAGATGAACCTGACGGGATACTATGATACGGGTATAGTTTCTTCGCGCAACTGCTCAAACTCTGCCCGCCATGCATCCCTATGACTCTCAGAACAAACTCTCTCATGATCATCTCTAAGAACTGAGCCCAGGTGAGTGAAGCTACCTCGGTCGGGCTACCCTACTCATACGCTTGCCACCAATGATAAGTAGCTCCCTTAAGCTGGAACGTAGTGAAAGCAATCCCACTCGACTCCACAATACTCATAGTACGGAGGATACGGTGGCACGCCTGAATAAAACCATGTGCATCCTCTAAAGCTAAGCCGCTGAAAGTAGCAGGGTGGTACTTCTTGTACCTCTCGAGCCTGATCTTCTCCTTCTCAGATACTACTGCCCTAACCTCGGGCTGAATTGGAACAACCGGCTGCACTAGTAAGACCTTTAGGACCTGGTCAACTCGGAACCTCGTCTTTATGTTACGGGCTACGAGGGTCTATGCTCCTCCCTCGTCCTAGGTGTGGCAGGAGCAAGTGGAATCAACCCTGCATGGGGTAGAGTCCCAAAGTGCTCAAAAACTAGTCGAGAGTCTCCTGAAGTGTAGGGGTAGTAATAGGCATCTCAGGTCCCTTGTTGGTCGATTTCCCAATGCACACGCAAGTGTACGTGGTCGACAAGTAATATAGGAATTG
>ML321342.1:0-29952 GCA_005239505.1 Nicotiana paniculata
CTCATTTTCTTCTAATATTAAAGTTTTAGATTCTTTTTTATCCTTACAACATGTATTTTTATCATTACATTCCTTACAACATTCTTTCTGGTTTTTCTGCAGGTTTTGCTGGCCTAAATCTAATCGCGTCCTTTATCATAGCTCTAGTTTCTATAGTTTGTACTGGTGTATGTGTAATATTTTTTGAAAAATATTACTCCATCTCTGCTGAGTAAACAACTACCATTGTTATGTATCATAAAATTTAATCCTAGTACAAAATCTACATTTATATTCAAGTCTCTTACCCAGATTTTATCTACCTTGTAACTAGGTTTATAAAAATCTAGGTATGTATTTATAAAACTAATTTGCGATTTATCTACAAAATGTTTATATATATTATGAGTTTCGTCCATTTTCATAGCAGTAACGGGTTTATCTAAGGTTTTGATTAGGTTTGGTGGAACTATTTTCTTATTTATTATACATCTTGTACATCCTGAATCTACTAAAGCTAACGTTTCTATTTCGTAATCCTCTATTATATATATATATATATATATATATATATATATATATATATATATATATAACAAGTTTCAGTTTATCTAAAATCGAGGAAAGGAAAGGAGACTGGACTCAGAGTTTGGGCCAAAGGGATCGTAGGTCCAGAAGACTTCGAACACAACATCGACGGGTTTTAGCAATAGAGACTCTGGGCGGGAACTTGGGTCTGAGTTCCAGAGAACTCAGCAGGCCTAGTTCAATCATATATGAAAAGGCCCAGTTCAATCATATATGAAAAAGAAAATAAAGACATTAGTGATGTTACAAGACGCCCAATAAGCTATAACAAATTCTGTGATCAAGAATGTAGTGAAGACATTGTAAAGTACAATAGAGTAAACAAAATTAACGATCATAGTGACGCCCTTTTCATTTGCATTAATCCTATAGAGATTCATGAGTGTCAATGATTAAGAGCTTAGGAAAAAAATCTCATTCATGGGTGAGATACCCTTTGGGTGACACTTCAGATTTCACAAGAGTCTCAAGGACCCCGAGTTGTGCTTGTGTCAAGGAGGGCATCTCCACCACAAACTAGATCCTACTCCCAAATACCCTTAACCACTCATACTCATTCATTTCTATAGGCTTATTTGTAAACGAGGCATTCATTGTGGTAATCAATATAGTAGCAGTAGTAAACACACAAGTTCATACTTTCCAGTGAAGCTATACAGAATACCATTATAAAAAATATAAGATTATAAACAATCAAGATTACATCATTTGGATTTGGGATCATAATCCAAATAAAAGAGTGTAAGTTGCGTAAATACTCACAATATACAGAGATATTAATCATATATCAGAACACTTTTAAAGGATCTAATCACATATGTAAAACAAAGAGAGGCAGCCATTAGTAGACTAATACAAGTTTAAGTGCTAAATCAGGTGATTCAAGGGGTAGATAGGATATGTATGTTAATTTCATTAATCCTACTAGTTCATTCAAATTTGCAAGAGTTCATAATTGAATTTACAGTATCTCAACAACTTTAGACTATATTCAGCACAATCAAAGGTTCCCACACATTGACTCAACTTTGTCCAAATTTCCTAAAGAGCAACAACACTAACAGAGGTACTTATATGGACAAGGAGGTCAATCTTAATTCTAATCCAAGCTAATAACATGATCACTCACCATTTCAAGTTCACAATCTTAGGTTCACATTAAGTTATTAAGAGTCAAAGTGTTCAGCCAAGCATAGTGTTGTACTCGTTAAAATAGTGCAAGCAAATGTTAGTGAGTTTCCCTTAAGTTGATGAATAATCACATCTGACTTATATTCCAAATTCTATGATATTAATCTATCAAGATTCAACTTCTTCTTTATGGGATACTACAATTTCAAAACGAGAGTATAACAACTCACATGAGTATCTCTCAGATGAAAAGGCAAGCAAGAAGTTCATGAGCCAGGACACCCAAATATAGAGGCTAACAGGAAGATGTTAAAATGTATGCATAATGATGTCTTTAAAGGACTACAAGACTTACATAATTTAGTAGATGAGAAGATGATCTAAAAACAAATTAATAGGTTCACCACAAAGATTAAAATCATTAGTACATATGGGTTTTACATATATTAAGTAGACACGGTTCTAGTAGTAGATCAACAAATCCAAGAAGACAAGTTGATTGTGATAGCCTAGGCATGATGAATTCAGTTGTGATATAGCTTCGGATTATGACGATAATGCAAGACGAGAAGATCTTGGAACCGAGGATGACCTTCGAATTATAGCTTGATTATGAGACTTGAAAGATTCGATGATTTTGGAATTCCACTGATAGTATTTGAGCCGGAGTTTGGATCCTTGGACCGCTTATAAGTTTGTTGTCTCTCATAGAATTGTAGCTTGGGTTTCTGCTTAGAAGAAGTTCCACGTCACAATGTTTGATCCTGCAAAAGAATATCACACACATACCCATACATCGTAATGCAGATATGTTAAGATGTGATATAAATAATAATGGAAAGATGATGCCTGGCTGCCGGCTAGTCGTTATCTGGGGTTGAGGCGACGTGATGTTTGAATTTGAAGTCACTGAGATCTAGAGAATTATTTGGGATGCCAGGGATGGGCTTTGAATTTGACTTGATTGTTAGTCGGGCTGTGTACCGTTCTGCAGTTGTCGGTGCATTGAGTCTCCACGCGATGGGAGTAGTTGACTTGAAATATAAAATATCTCTGCACGATGGGAGTATCTCCACGCGATGGGAGTAGTTGGGTTTGAATGTAAAATATTCTGCACAATAGGAGTATCTCCACGCGATGGGAGTAGTTGACTTTAAATGTAAAATATCTTCGCATAATGGGAGTACATGACTTGAAATGTAAAGGTCTGTAAATTGCATAAATAGAACATCAAAACATTCAAGATAAACAGAGAAATAAAGGAGCATGCCCAAGAGGTAATCTTGACTGTAAAATTAAATCGCGATCGCCGATCGGCACAACGCATGGCGGAATTGATGGTCCATCCTTCGATTGACGACATTGGCGATAAAATTTGCAACTATCTACTTGGAATCTCGATACAACAGAGTGATGGTGGTTTGTGCGAGGTGCTCCAATTAGTAAAGTGAACAATTTTCTATATACAGGGCTTCGATTGGCGAAGCCGGCGGCTTGATTCGTACAAGGTGCTCCGATTGGTTGAGCAGATGGCTTACTATATACATGACTCCAATTGGCCAGGCTGGTGGCTCGTTATGTACACGGCGCTCCGATTGGTTTAGCATATGGTTTGCTATATACAGGCTGCTCCGAGTGCATCAAATACATGGCTCTGAAAAACCTACAAAGAACTTGAACTTAGTCTATAAACATATGAGAAAATGAACTGAATAATGGAAGAGAGATAAGTGTTCATGAGAGATTAGCGGGCCCATCATTGTTCCGAGTGTTCCCTAGCATTCTTCGTCTCGTGTCGGTCATGCGCTCAAAGTAAAATTCTTAGTAGAAGGGGGGTGTCAGTTTGTGTTGATCGCAGACCTGGCCTTGCCCTGGGTCTGGTGAGATAATGCCATGAAATCGGTAGGTGGAATGATAGTTTTCCAGAAAACCTTTTGAAAATCATTTAATTTTTCATGGCAAGTACCGTCGTTCCGGATCATAATATGTTTAGAAGTTCCCTCCGACATGAACGTTGAATCTGGGTGATGATGTCCTGTTGATGTCGATTCCCGAAGATTCTCCTGATGACGTATCTCCTTCTTGTCACAATTGCGTCCTAATCTAAAAAAATGCATTACAAAGGCTTTCCTAGCGTTATGACCGAACCTTTTCAGGTTACTACGTATCTGAACAGAATCAGGTCTGAACGTAGTTCGAAGATAATAAAACGATAAATGAATTATGATGATGGACGAGCTTGACTCCGGCAGACTACGTATACAAATAGAATCATGTCAAAACATAGTTCAATTACAATAGATGCAAACTGATAAGAAACTGAAATGAAATGGTCGAGTCTGACTCAAATTGCCTACATATTCAAATGGAATCAGGCTAAAACGTAGTTCAATTACAATAGATGACTGAATCCGATGTGGATTGCCTACGTATTTCTGCCAAAGGAAATCAAGTCGTAGCGTAGTTCTGAGTACATACAAGATGATATTTTTATTTTCTATTACAAAAGATGAACGGGATAAGGGAGAGACTCGACCCTACATGGGTTGCCTACGTATCCCACCGTGGGAAGTCAGGTCAGACTTAGTTATGTTATAACCAAATCTTAATTCTACCGCCTTCAAATGTAGTATCTCTTGATTGCATATGCGTTGATGGACTTTGTGCTAACTCTGCCATCCATTTATGCTAGGATCAATACTCCTTCCGACAACACTTGATGGACCACATAAGGACCTGCCACTTCGACGCGAACTTTCCCTTGGATTCTTCTTGATGAGGGAATATCTTCTTCAAAACTAACTACCCCATGTGAATTGCCGAGGTTTCAGATTCTTTTCGAATGTATTGGCCATCCTATTTTGATACAGCTCACCATGGTATACTACGTCCATTCTATTTTCGTTGATGAGCATAAGTTGCTCCCACCTGACCCGTATCCATTATGCGTCATTTAACTTGGATTCTTGAATGACCCTCGAAGATGGTATCTCGAGCTCTACGGGTATCACAACTTCAGTGCCATTTACCAACATGTGTGGTGTTGCCCCGGTGGATGTTCTCATAGTGGTTCGCTAACCCAACAAAGTGAAGGATAATTTCTCATGCCACTGCCTGTGATTGTCCACTATCTTTCGTAAGAGCATTTTGATGTTTTTATTGGTTGTTTAAACTGCTCCATTCATTTGTGGCGTAAGCTGTGGAATTACGGTGGACGATTTTGAATTTCTCGCAAATATCCCTCTTGAGATCGCTACGGAGGTTGGCTGGATTGTTAGTGATGATTTACTCTAGGATCTCGAAAGGGCAGACTATGTTGTTACGGACGAAATCTGTCACCACCTTCTTCGTAACGGCTTTGTATGTAGAATCTTCAATCCATTTGGTGAAGTAGTCGATGGATACTAGGATGAGACGATGCTCGTCTGATGCGGCGGGTTCAATAGGTCCAATCACATCCATTCTCTAAGTGACGAACATCCAAGGAGAACCCATTACATTCAACGCATTAGGTGGAACCCAGATGAAATTTCCATGAATCTGACACTGGTGACACTTTTGCACGTAATGGATACTATCAATTTCCATGGTCATCCAAAGGTATCCGACTCTTAAAATCTTCATAGCCAAAGTGAAACCATTCATGTGAGGTCCGAATGTTCCTGCCTGTATTTCCTCCAGTAGTCTGGTTGCTTCAGGGACATCTAGACATATTAACAGACCCAAGTCTGGGGTCCTCCTGTACATGACTTCCCCATTAAGGAAAAAGTGATTTTCTAATCTTCTGAGTGCTCGCTTCTGGCTGTTGGTGGCATTATCTGGGTACTCTCTGACTTCAAGGAACCTTTTGATGTCGTAATACCACGGCTTACCATCTGGCTCTTCGTCTACATAGAAACAGTAGCATGTTGATCCCAAACCTATATCTCAATTAGGTCGATGTAATTCTTATATGGATGATGGATTATGGATGACAAGGTCGCAAGAGCATCAGTGAACTCATTCTTAATTCTAGGAACATGTTTGAACTCAATCTTGGTGAATTTCTTGCACAACTCTTTCACGTGGTGCATGTATGGAAGGAAATTGATATTTTGGTACTCCATTTGCCCTAAACTTGATTTATTAAAAAATTAGAATCTCCTACGACCGAAAGTTCCTTGATATTGACTTCCGCCGACATCCTAATCCGAAGGATGCATGCTTCATACTCCGCCATATTATTGGTGCAAGGGAACCTTATCTTAGCTGAAGCCGAGGAATGCTGTCCTGATTCAGAAATCAGAACTGCCCCCATTCCTACACCTTTGAAGTTTGCTGCTCCGTGGAAAAACATTCTCCACCCTGGTTATGACTCTGCAATATCCTCCCCTGCGAACAACACTTCTTCATCCAGAAAGTACATAGTAAGCGGTTCATAATCCTTGTATGATGGGTTCTCCCCGAGATGGACAACTAATGCTTTCCCCTTGATAGCTTTCTATGTTACGTACACAATATCGAACTCACTGAGAAGAATCTTCCATTTGGCCAACGTTCTTGTAGGCATCGCCTTCTGGAAGATGTACTTGAGTGGGTCAAGTCAAGATATCAGATGCTTGGTATATGCCGACATGTAGTGCCTTAACTTCTGAGCGGTCCAAGTTAAAGTGCAGCAAGTCCACTCTAACAAGGTGTATCTACCCTCATATGATGTAAACTTCTTGCTCAGGTAATAGATGGCATGCTCTTTCCTCCCAGTCTTGTCGTGTTATCCCACACATCCAAATGCATTATCCAGAACAGACAAATATAGTAACATCGGTTTCCTGGGTTCGAGAGGAACTAGCACTGGCAGATTTGAAAAATATTCCTTGATCCTGTCGAAATCTTTCTGACATTCTTCTATCCATTTTGTAGCGGCATCCTTCTTTAAAAACTTGAAAATAGGCTCACAAATTACCATCGACTAGGCTATGAACCTGCTGATGTAGTTCAATACCAAGGAAACACATTATGTCTTTCTTACTCTTAGATGGTGGAAAATCTTGAATGGCCTTGATCTTTTAAGGAGCCAATTTTATTCCTTTCCTACTGACGATGAAGCCTAACTGTTTTCTGACGCGGACTACGAATGCACATTTCGTGGGGTTCAACTTCAAACTTTACCTCCACAAACGTTGTAAGAATTTCTTCAAGTCGTTAAAATTCTCTGCGCTCTTCAGAGATTTGATGATGGTGTCATCCTCATATACCTCGGTTTTTTTTGGAATCATGTCATAAAAGAGGATCATCATGGCCCTCATGCAAGTATCACTAGTGTTCTTGAGACCGAATGGAATGACTTTATAACATCTCCCCATGGCATAGTGAACACTGTCTTCTCTGCATCTTCTTTGTGCATCAGGATCTGGTGGTACCTGACAAAACAATCCATGAATGACCGACACTCATGCTTTGTTCAATTGTTGATGAGGATATGAATGTTTGGTAGAGGAAAATCATCCTTTGGACTAGCCTTGTTGAGATCTCGATAGTCCACACATATCCTGATCTTCCCATCATTCTTTGGTACCGAAACAATGTCTATCAACCATGTAGGATAATTGGTGACTTTCACCACATTTGCCTTTATCTACTTGATTATTTATTCTTTTATCCTCAAATTCAAATCTAGCTTGAACTTTCTGGGTTATTGTTTGATTGGAGGTTTGGTAGGATCGGTGGGCAATCAGTGCGAGACGATGTCGGTACTTAATCTAGGCATGTCATCATATGACCAAGAAAACACATCGATGTATTGTTGGAGGAGCTCAACCAATTCTTCTTTCTGTTCTGCCTCTAAGTGGATACTGATTCGAGTACCTTTCACATCTTCTTCACTTCCCTAGTTGATTACTTCTATTTTCTTCAAGGTTGGGTTTCTTATAGCTTTCTAACTGCTCGATCTCGTGCGGGAGGTTATCATGCATTATGCTCTCATCGTACTTCTCATAGTATGGATCGTTTTGCTTGAGGGTTTTGTTACATGTCATAATTGCGGACGTTTTTATCAATTTGATTATTAAAAAGAAAGACTAAGTATAAATATGAGCTTTGCAATGATTTCAAGAAAGGTGGTTCTTTTATTTCATCAAAAGGGAAACGTCTAAGCGTTCAAGGAGGCGATTGACAAAAAAGTAAAAGCATAGTTCAGGCCTCAATTGACCATGCCTTTTTTTTAATTACTATTATTCCACACTACCAAGATTCCCTGCGAACTGGAGATGGGCTGGCGGTCAAATTCTGCAAAGCGTCTCCTAGTCCAGCTTCCCAAATGATAGATGTCTTAATATCAACTTCGTCGCGGAATTCCTCTATCATGGTCACAAACAACCTTCCCATTCCATCAATAATGTCATCCTCTGGTGCTGAGCTCTAACCCAGACCAGGAACACACTCTAGTACAAAAGCCTTCTTCACAAAGTTACCGATGTAAGTCTTTCCAGTTGGAGCTTGATACCCTAAGCCACCACTGCCCTTCTTTCATTTAGGCTCAATCAACTTTGTTATCCCATCTGATCGGGCTCCTATCCTGATCCATTCTCAGTACTCATACTTTATCATCTCTCTTATTGCCATCTTTGACCTGTATGACAACTGCATACCCTGATTCTGCTCATTCTTCTCCATCTACGTGGTCTGCATGATCTCGACCACATGAAAGGAGACCTCATCCAATCCTTATATGAAGGGAATTGCATGTTCTAGGCAAGCTGACCAGCTCCATTCACTACGGATAACGATCTTTTGACAATCCCACTTGAACTTTATACACTGATGGTGAGTGGATGGAAGTGCCCCTGTCATATGTATCCAGGGCCTTCCCAGTAACCGGTTATATGAAGACGAAATGTCCATTACTTGAAATAGTATTGGGAACTCAACTGGTCCAATCTACAGGGCTAGATAGATCTCTCCGATGACATCTTTCTATGATCCATCAAAAGCTCTCACTTTTACATGGTTTTTATTCACTTCTCTCAAATGGATACCCAATTCTCGTAAAGTGGAGAACAGGAAATGGTTCACTCCAGATCCTCCATTAACCAGCACTCGAAACACCACTTTATCCCCGCACTTGACTGTGATGTGTAGGGCTCTGTTATGATCCACACCTTCTACAGGAAGTTTGTCTCTTCGAAAGGAAATCATGTTTGCTTTGACCATCTTTCTAATGGTTTCTGCTAACGCCTCGTTGTTAGTATTACTCGAAACATTTACTCCACTTAAAACCTTCATCAAAGCATCTTTATGACTACTGGAATCCATGATCGATATGTGTGCAAGGGTCTTCTTCAATTGTTCTTCCACGAAGTACTCCTTAACTGGCACCATACTCCAAAATTTTATCGCCTCGGAACCTATTATATTTCTCCTCCGGTTCTTATTTTGATCCCTACTCGAGTTCCCTTGATTTATATCCTTGGAGCATTACACCTTCCTGACCTTGTCATCCCGTGAGCAGCTGCGAAATTCGTCATTTTGACCTTTCATTTTTGCTTGTACGTCCACAGAACTGTCTTATATTTTCAACTCTCCTCATTCCTGACAGCAACGTTGGACTGTTGTTGGTATGTCTAGACCATCACCGAAAGTTTCACCTGTACAACAATCAACAGAGTCTTTCAGGGTGGAACTCTTGTACCTTGGCATTTGCAATTGTGACGATGGTCCCCTTCAAATCAAAATCTTCGTCCAAAGTAATCATGTTAGCTCCTTGGTTTCTATGGCTTGATAGTGGGTTACAGTTTCACATATGGTGGAGCTGGAGTACATTGAATGGTTCCACTCTTGATCAGTGACTCAATCTCATTCTTCAGCCTGAAAAAGTCCTCAGTATCATGCTTAGGAACACCTTAATAGTAAGAGCAACGTTTGGTTGCATCGAAGTATTTGGAAGGTTGGTTAGGAATTCTCCCTTGCATTGCGTATATCAAACCGGCTCTCCTCATCCTTTCAAGCAGCTGGGCCAAGTGTTCAACAATCGTGGTGTAGTTTCTTCGATATTTTGACGTGGTCGGGGTGCATAGGCGGGTCGGTTTTGATGGGTGGTGGTTTGTACTGGTTCATATGGTCGTGGTGGGTTTGGATTCATATGGGTGCGAGGTGGGTTTTATTGAGTTTGGGTGTTATAGTATGGTTGTGTGTTGTATACTGGAGCATATGTAGGTTGGTGCAAAGGATGGGTGTTCATAGGGGGTTGGGTCTTAGCAGCCTCCGACCTCTAGCGGGGGGCATACTCCTGAAATGACTTTGATGGTTTCTTGTGAAAATTAAGTAGAGCGGACCTGTCTAGAGTGATCTCAGTATTAAACTGGAAACGGTTCATAAATTCCTCTACTATATCTTGCCTTTCTCTCCAACTTTTGGGGTCCTGGCGGGTGTACCAAGTAAGCACTTCCCCTGTCAGGCTCTTGATAAACAACTCCATCCTCAACTTTTCATTTCTCCTACCCCGACCAGCTTGTCGGAGTAAGTCCTCAAGTGCCCATGGGGATCACCTGTTCCATCAAAGATGTCAAACTTCGGAGGCTTGTACCCTATAGGAATGTCAACATTAGGGTGTATACAAAAATCTTCATAATCCAGGCTCTTGCTACCTCGAGCAACTTGGAGATTCTTCATCTTCTTTCTCAACACTCGCAACTGCTCTAACATTGACTCTTCTTCCTTGTATGCTTCTCTCTCCATCTCAGCATATTGATCGATCTCGTATATCACTCTGACTGTGATGGGCACTGTAAAGTTAGGTTCGAAGGTGGCATATACAGGTGGAACATACTGCTCGTGTGTAGCGGTGTCTTCCGTAAGTATGTGCTGGGTATAATTGTTGGCAAAAGTGACGTAGCCACGAGGAGGGGTATGAACTGAGTTGGTAATAACTGGTGGGTTTTGTAGTGTGTAGATGTAATTCAGGACATAAAAGGTATGTTACGGGGGTTACTGGTTGTACAACTTGGGTTGCGGGATTTGTAGTGACTGTGGTTAGGTTACTGTTTGTTTGTTGAGTAGTTGAAGGGAAGTGATAAGGGAATGAGTCCGATGAAGGGAAGCGGGGTGGTTGTGGAAGCGTTATAACAGCCAAATGCGCTAGCTCCCAAATATGTTGCACTTCTTCTCTCAGCGGCTCCATTTCCTGTGCCATTCGAGCAACGTGCTCATCATTTCGAGTATCATCCTTTTCCCCTGATTCCCCGGTTTGTCGGCTATTACTAGAGCATTTTTGGGCGGTTCATTATTTGGAGATATCTTCCATTTTGATCTCAGGTTGTATGGTGATTCAACCAGTTTTATGTGTCAACACAAACCGACCTTTGCTTTCTAGGAATAATAATCAAAATGTGAAAATATTAAAAGGAAAGAAAAATGGAAGTTCGTTTTAATGATTACACAAATATAAGTAGATAGAGCAGTTAGTTCATATATTCAAGATATGCGCGTTTCCTAATATGTGAGAGGGACCTCTTTTTGCCGAAGGTAGGCCTATGTCGTGAATAATTGGTGAACAGTCATATTTTGACATGTTTAGATACGAAGCAAACTTTGGTTGTTCATTAATAATCTTTGGATTACAATAGGTGGGAGTGATGATTACAACATTATTTTCCAACATCCACAAGGTTACATGCGCTCACAGGCTTACCCTTAAGGAAATGAAAGAGGTACAAGATAAAGGGTGTAATATAGGGGGAAATCAACCAGCCATTAATATTCATCCCCGGATTCATCTCCCAAGTCCTCTTCTTCAGGATCCCCCTCAGGGTCCTCTTCATATTCTTCTTCTTCCTCGTCGTCGTTGTATTCAAGATTTTCTTCAGGATCCTCTTCCACTTTTGTATCTAATTCAACTTGTATATACTCAATCACTCGATCATCATCCTATGGAGGTGGCAGCATGTGATCAACCGACCCTGGAACCACTTGCCTATGCATGACGGTTGTAACGAGATAATGAGGCAAAATCTTGTGATATATTTGTAAGGCCGCTGCTGCGTCTTCTACACCAACCACTCCTTTGCACGGTCAAGCCAGCTCATTCTCTTCATTGAGGCATAAGAAGTATTTTGGAGTACACCATGAATTCTAACCCATCGGCATCATGGTTAAGTCATTCGACTCGTCTTGAAGTCTCCTCACCCTTGAGATCGGGATTTGTCCATTGTAGTCATCTTCATAAAGAGCTGTCCTAGACTAGAGGGGTACATCGTGGATCAGACTAAACTGCCTCAGATTCATAGAGGTGCATACAGAAATCTCACTAGCTCGATGAAGTATTTTCTATGGGTCCTCAAAGGTGCCCTGCCACTTAACCATGAGAGCTTCCAGTTTATCCATTGCCCACTCAAGTGGGCCAGTGTCTCATTCTCTCTTGTAATTCCTAATCATATTGTTGATGCCCCTGAAATAGTCGACGATGGACGCCCTTTGAAATAAATGTTTCGTGGCCCATAACTAGAGTAGTAGATTGTAGCCTTTGAAAACACCGTACCCTCTGGAACATATGGATAGTTCCTAGAGTGTTTCTGCTAATATCCTAGGGACCAGGGTGACTTGGAGATTTCCCCGAAAAATTGCCAAGACCACATTTAGTAAGTTGATGTTGATTTGCCCTTTCCTTTGAGGGAAGACCAGTAATCCTAACAATGCCAAAGATAAGGTCAAAGGAAGGAGACTCTTACAGGTGACTTTATCACATGGAAACTCTCCTATATGCCACTCGTAACTTTCTCGATGCTTGAACATATCGAGTAGTCGGTCAAAGCTTACCCATCCGTATTTAATGTTGCTCAAATTTTGTTTTCTTGTCATACCCAAAGCGTGAAGAAACCTATGGTTAGGCATGGTAACTGGCAGTATTAGCTTTCTCCCATTAAACGGAAACTCTGCGAAGCTAGTGACTTCCTCTAGTGTTGGATCCAATTCACAATCGATGAACTTGAACACCACTTTAGCTGGGTCCCATAATTTTACCAACAGTCTGCTAAGGACTATGTCATCTCGGACGTTCATTAAAGCGGTCAATGCTCCCAGGTGCATTTTGATTTCATCTCCATGATCTCCACGAATGTTTCTCCACCATTGTTTCAGCTTGTGTGGCGCTCCCATGACCATATTGATTTCGGGGATGTTGTGTTTGATTTTCATTCTGAAGAGGTGAAAAGGTGATTTGGTAAGTGTTTGCTCTGGATATTTAGTGTCTCGTCTAGATTGGTTCCTCGTTCCATAAAAGACATGCCGTTGGGTGCATGACCCATTGACATTGAGGTGGCTTTCCTAATCGTGAGTCAATGCCAAGGATCGATTCACCTAAGGTTTATGCAGTATGACCTGTTTGCAAGAGTAGAGTGTCTCCTAATTCTTGGAGTTGGACTGAATACTATGAGACGTTATGCCAGTTGACCTGACAAAGCCGCTCTCTGAAACTAAAGAATTTTGAAAGAAGGCACAGAGGGGTGTAAAAGACAATCCTCGCGTGTCATATGTGTGTAAGCATATGGTCAGGACTTGATAGGAAAAAATATGATTTAAATATATATAAAGCTGTAACAAATAGTTGGGATAACAATAATAATATTAAAGCGGGCAGATAAGTACATGCTAAACAAGCAAAACAGGTAAGCACATATTTGTGAAATTAAGCACAATTAAGCAATATATAAAAAAAACATCCCTAAATTCCAGATCTATTAAGTCTGCTAAGGTTAGAACCTAAGTGTAAAAATCCCCAGTAGAGTCACCTTATTGTTGCACCCTATTTTACACGAGTCAAAACAAGATTCAACTAGTGATTTTCCCGTTATTAATGAAAAAGAGTTTCCAAACCTATTTATTTATTAGATTGTTATCCTATTAGTCTTCTAACTAGTGAGATATGATTAAGGGTTCTTGTTCTTCTAAGGGGAAGGTTTTAGGCACCCCCTAAAATCTACCTGAAGTAGCTCCATAGGACTTGGACTAGGTTTGGGGAACTAGATGTTTGTATTCTACTTAGTTTAGTGCTTAAAAGTTTGTGGTTTACTCTATGTCTTGTTTATAGTCTACTATTTTCGGAAGAAGGTAGTATATGTACTTTGAAAAAATAGAACATAAGTTTAATTTGTAAAAAAGACCATCAAAGATGTTTACATCTACAAGGCCGAAAAGATTTGCAAAGTGTGGCTGTGTTTAAAATATTTTTGTCTTTTGAAATAAGGGGTTGTTTTTTGTGTAAATCAAGTAGAGTAGGAAACTACTTAAATTGGGTCTTGAATATACCTTTGGGAATTGATTTCAATGTTGTAGCACTGTTTGAAAAAAACTCGTTAGGGTTTGATAATCTTTAATACCGACCGTGTTTGATTTTTATTTATAGAAAACCAACTTCGAAATCATCCTTTCAACTCTAGCTTTTATGAAAAGAGGGCGCTCGTTTTTAAAATCTGTTTCAAACTTAAAATGAGCTTCGTTAGAATGATTAGAATAAATAGAAATGAGATCTTGCGTTACCAAATAAGTGACCAAAGTATCTAAAACGGTTAAAGCGTAAATAAAGCATTCAATAGCAGTGTTAGTGTCATAATATATACAGAAAATAGATAACAAGTTTAGTTTATATAATAGTAAGGAAAGGAAAGGAGACTGGACTCAGAGTTTGGGCCGAAGGAATCGTAGGCCTAGCAGACTTCATACACAACATCGACAGGTTTCAGCAATACAAACTCTTGGCGGGAACGTGGGCCAGAGTTATAGAGAACTCAACATTCCCAGTTCAATCATATACGCAAAAGATGAAAAATACATTAGTTGTCACGATCCAAAATTCATTAAGGTCGTGATGGCGCCGGACACCACTGTCAGGCAAGCCAACCATAAATACTTTATTGGGTTCTCATTTTATTAGTCTTGAAATCATATTTTACTTCGATTTAAATAGTAAAGAATGGGGATTTATAGAGTAAATAATAATTCTTTAAACCATTTCATTACAGAACAACCCCTAATCATCCCAAAACCCGGTGGCACAAGCGCATGAGCACTTAACTAGGAATATAAAATAAACTACAATAACTGCCCAGAATACAAATTGGACAGGAAAAATGTCAATACTATGAAGGATACTCTGTTGGCCGCGGCTCGACAAATGGAGTGTAGCACACCTAGGTCCCCACATGTATGCACGCCTCTGGTCTCACAGGGCCTTTAGACATATATGTACCTGAACAAAATGTGCAACAAGTGTAGTATGAGTACGTAAGGAAGATGTACTCAGTAAGTATCTAGCCTAACCCCAGAGAAGTAGTGACGAGGGGTCAACATCGACACTCACTAGTGGTCCAACAACATATGGTACAGTAAAGACATAAGTAAGCATGAAGCATAGTAAATAAATGAAATAAACAAGTATAAATCATGTGGTACAAATCCCCCTCTTCACGAGGAACGCAAGCTCTTTATTAGAAATTCCCTCCTTAACCGGAGCATATATATAGATATAGTGGATCTCTTCGAGTATCTTACCATAATTCAGGTCCAGGTTCGTACATATAAGCTGGTTTCTTGCCAAGTTTTACGCACGATTTCATGAGGATAGGATATAGGAAATGTCTAGGCGTATGACCGGATCCAAAGTAATAATAAAATTGTGCACTCCCGAGGGTCGAACAGAGCAAACCATAGAAGCATCTATTAACTTGCCAAGGCGAACGACCCGCTCCCATGAGAGTGTGGTACATAAATCTTGCCGAGGCGAACGGCTCGATCCCATTAGAATAAGAAGCTTTGATGGCTTCTTGTCCCCACTCACGAATAAAGACGTGAGTTGAAATTTCTTTAATGAAAAAACTTTCGAAGAAACATACATATATATCGGAGACATGCCGTAAGAGGAGGAATAATATCCGATGGCTAATCATGAACCCGTGAAGTTTCTATAATAGCGAGTCTAGTCTCGAATAAAATGTAAAGTAGGGGGATTAGTAAACGAGAGACTACTCAAATAGTACATCTTTAACATGATGTGAACCTAAGTCTACCCGGACAATAACATGAATATAGCTACGTATGGTCTCTCGTCTCCTCACGCGTACATATCCCCCNTAGCACACAATCAATTATATATCACCTAGGGGAAATTTCCCCCTCACAGAGTTAGACAGAAGACTTACCTCGTCTCAAAGCTCACTTTCCGGTCCAAAATAGTGCTTTTAATCCTCAACTCGGTGCCAAATGAATCGAAGCTAGTCAAATGTTATACAAAATAGCCAATGCATGCTCAAGAGTTCACATCCAAACTATTAAAATGAATTCCCAACTCAATTTGAAGAACTTCTAAAATTCACCCTAGGGCCCACGTGCCCGGATTTTGAAAATTTTCGAAGATAAAAGATACCCATAAAATCGTGAACTCAAATATATGATTTGTTCTCAATTCCATACCCAAATTCGTGATCAAAATCCAAAAATATAATTTCTTGGTTTTCTATCAAAAACCCCCACAATTTCTACTAATTTCCATGCTTAAGTCCTTATACAAACCATGTGTCTAACTTGTAATAAGTGGGAATCACTTACCTTGTATTGCTTGATGAATGAAAATATCCCTTTGAAGCTTTCCAAAATCGCCCCAACCAAATGAAAAGTGGAAAAAAAATGGGCCAAATCCCGATCTTAAAACATTCTGCCCAGTCGACTTTCCGCACCTGCGATACACCAGCCGCACTTGCGAGAAATCCATCGTAGGTGCAGTTCCCTCCAAGCCAGGCGAAATCCACTTCTGCGATCGACCACGCGCTTCTGCGCCTTCGCACATGCGGATTCCTTTCTGCTTTTGCGATCCAGCTCCCTTACTCGCGTTCCGCTTCTGCGGAGCTTTCTTTGCACCTATGGGCTCACAGATGTGGAACATCCTCGCATCTACGACCATCCCAGCTCCGTCCAAATGTCGCTTCTGCGACCTCATAGCCGCACATGTGGCCCTTTTCACACAAGTGAGATTGCACCAGATATCAGATGCCTCAGCTCATCTTCCAAGTCCAAACTCGACCTTTTGCCCATCCGGAATCCACCCGATGCCCTCGAGACCTCAACAAATTATACCAACACGTCCTAAAACACCATACAGACTTAGTCGAGCCTTCAAATCCCATGAAACAATTCTGAAACCACTAACCGGACCCCAATTGGAGCTTAATGAACTTTAGAACTTCAAACTTCTACATTCAATGTCAAAATCAATCAAATCACATCGCATTGACCTCAAATTTTGCACACAAGTCACATTCGACATTATGCACTTACTCCAACTTCTAGAATCAGAATCCGACCCCGATATCAAAAAGTCCACTTCCGGTCAAACTCCTTAAAAACCTTCAAATTTCTAACTTTCTCCAAATGACCCCAAAATGACCTACGGACCTCCAAATCCACTCCCGAAAATACGCCCAAGTCTAGAATCATCATACGAACCTGTTGGAACCTTCAAATCCCAATTCCGAGGTCGTTTACTCAAAAATACACTCTAGTCAATTCCTCCAACTTAAGGCTTCCGAATTAGAATTCTCTCTCCGAATCAACTCCAAACTTCTCGAAATTCAATTCGACCACGGGTACAAGTCATAATACCTGAAGTGAAGCTACCCAAGGCCTTATACCGCCGAACGACGTGCTAGAACTCAAAAAGATCGGTCGGGTCGTTACATTCTCTCCCACTAAAACATATGTTCGTCTTCTAACGTTCTAAGAACTGCTCATGAGTTGTCTTATATCACTATTTAACACCTCATGCACCCATCTGTGCCACCACAATCCAGTTGAGCACATCAACTCCAGCAAACCTGCAATTCCTCCTTTTTATTTAGCCAAATAAGCCTTAGAGACAAATTCCAACACTTGAAATCCTCCACCAGGTCTATTCCAACATAAAACCACCGTACCCATCACCACATGATGTACCAATACATGATTGTATACATGTTCTGAATCCACGCAATGCACTGCATAATTCACCTGACCATAATAACACCCTCTGGCAATAATAGCCATAATTCCACGAATCTGATGCCCACAACACACTCTATGACACATATAAGTCCTGTTCCAACTCTTGCAATACCGCCACGACGGAAACAATGTGCAGAAATTCATAACCAATTGCCGAGTCAACAATTCATTGAGTCTCTCCTCTTGATAAGAACCATTAACTCATTATGAACCAAATAACGATATTTTCTCTCAAGTATGCTGCACATAAATCCGATCGCACTGATCCCAGGTCCAATAATCTCGTCTCACCCAATACAAGCTGCTCAAGCAATAAGCCACTTCAGGAACTACCAAAAGTCTCATGTAACACCACAATGTGCCAACAAGATACAAACTCGAATGTGATACTTAAGGAAACGAACTCTGGAAAGAACTACTCAACCCACATAACTAATTACACAACCGAAAAGATACAATGAACATTCCTCAGAAATTTGAGAAACAAAACACACAAGGTTAGGTATAGGGAGTTGTACTCAACATCACATTGTTGCGGCGTAGAACCCGATCAAACTGTGATGCCATTGCGGCGTGCAACCCGATCCAACCATGATACCCGTGGCGGCGTGCCACCCGATCCAAACAATATACCCGTGGAGGCGTGCCACCCAATCCACACATAATAATCTATAAGAAAATACTTACCGAGCAAAAATGCTCATAACTACGAAATACTCGAATATCGACCACAAGCACGCGAAGTGCATAATACAAATATTGGGGAGATGGATAGCGCCATACGCTACGAAACTCAAGCGCAACCATGGCATTATAAATGACATGTATCTCGAGAGTCATCCTACTCTCACAACACCACCAATTACACGGGATCTCAATACAGGTGCAAATAATCAAATCACCTCATAACCCAGCTGTCATAATATAGATTACACAGAGTAGCTAACGACCTAAATAACATCTAGGTCCCAAAGATTCCTCCGCACATGATGCTAAATTGAAATGAACACATCCGACCTGATTTAGAGCCCACATTCACATTGAGATCCACCCACGGAACTCAAGATGATCTAGATCGTACCTACACTGAGATAATAACCTTTCAAGGATCCACACTAACTCTTTTTACCATGACACACAATAACAACCATCAAATTCGAAACAAACTTTCACAGTTCACAACCAAATGAACTGAGCATCCTTCAGGCATAAATTCTCACATTAGCGATAGTACCACAATCTCCATACTTGGTTTCAATATCATTCAATCAAGTTACTACATGCTACGCTTATACAATCTTCCAGTAGGATATGCTCTCACAACCTTCTGCACTAGGTAACAAGTCTGCACATCCATACTACCGCCCACACTAATGTCGTATAGCAAATCAAGAATCCGCAATCAGTATGCAAAGCCTCTTACATAGGACACCGATATCAAGTGCCGCTAAAGGAAATACCAGCTTACTTAAACCATCTTAATCCTTTCTTGCTCGCCCGAGATCATGATATTCTTGCCTACACCCAATGGAAACCTTGATCCTCAACTTTCAAATTTCATGCCGCTCACCGCACCTATCCTACCAATGCGCGAGAGCACAAGACTCCTATCATAACTCCTGAACCACTAATAGGATACACACTTCATCATATAGAAACCTTTCACTTACTCATTTCAGGAGAAACATTGCAACACGCGATTGAATTCCCATAGCTGCAGAAAATACCAAACTCGAGTAGCGGTCTAAGCCACCATAATCCTTCTGGGATCCATCTATATATAACATGCCATAACACTCGAATTCCTCCATATAAAATAAATTACAACGATCGTCAAGCCTTGCACTTACCGCCACCAATCACATGCATAACTTAACACGTTGATGAACTGATCATTGCCAATATCATGCAAATTCAACCGTTGCTAACCTAACCAACTTCTTCAAATTTACCCTAGATCTTCCCTAGAAATAACAGTTGCCCCTTTCTCAATATAACAAACTCAATCTACACTCATCCTGAGTGACTCCATTTCACGAGACCACATTGTCTCCAAAACCCACGAACCATCTCATACCCTCTTTGTGCGCCCATTCACGTCTTCAGCTGGTACACCCATTCTGATAATTTCTCCATGATTCTAAAGTTATTTTCTCCCGTTCCTCCAATTCTACACAGTAGAGCGAAGATAACATAGGACACTTCGAGGCTCCTTTTCACTATCCGCTACAAAGCTCGGTACTTAACCATACTACGGACTTGAAATCCGCAGGCACCGCACTTTAACCTTTGAATCCACTAGGACCGTTGTTGAGAGTCACCCACTATGGCTTGGTCCCTAATATAATCAACTCCAAGGCTCTGCTAGCACATGAACACCTTTCCAAAAAGCAACCGGCTGAAGCCCTTTCCTTGTACATCACATCCACGCGAAGCATAGGCTCTGAGTCTACCCAAAACCTGAACATGAACCGATAAGCCAAAGATAGCAAACATTCCTCAAATCCTTTGCTCCAATCACTACTCATGTTTCCTTTCCTTAGTCGTAACAACCCAACCGATACACCAATAACCAGAAACCGCATAAATAGACAACCACGCAATCCAATCATAGGCGGTGGGGCTCTCCCACTTAGCTTGAAGCTACAATTACATAACACTAGGACCTACCGAGATTCCTTCTTCCCCGTTGACATCATCTAGAAGTCCAACAATGCATTCTAAACTCGAAGTTATGTTGTACCCTTCTTCATATCAAGCAACTCCTTTTCATCGTATCCAACTTCCTCCGCATAGCAGCCAATATTCCAAAATTATGCCCGTAGACCTAGTCATTATCCACCATGAATCCCATATGCTACTATGACACTCTCCCACTTTGGTTAAACCATATCCCTTAAGCAACTCCCCGACTTCCGCTTTTCATACCTAGCAGTATAGCAATTCAACCACCATAAATCACCTCCCACATGTCCTTCATCGCCCTTCGCTGCCCAATTGTTTCCTCAAATCGAAATCCATCTCTGTAACACTTGAGCTAATAAATTCCCAAAAACTCCAATCCTCTTAGAAGATCATATCTCTCGAGCCATCAATATTAGAACTACCCCTTCGATTATGAACAGCTGCACATCACAATTTCCGATAATTGCTTCCCCGACACTATTTCAAAATACCCTGCCCTGAAGGCAAACTGAAAAACCATAACACCGGCGAACACATTCATCCAGGACAACGACACCTAGTCACAAATGAAAATTCCACCATGCTAAAAAATACCCAGTCTCGTCGCTTCATTAACCCAAATCGGAACGTTCCTGATTGATTGCCCTTCCTCCCTCGGAAATAAAAAGTTGAAGCTCTGAATCATGCATTGAGTAAATACTCCTTCCATGTCATTCACTGAATCGACTCCTAGACAAGCATCCCTTCTTTCCACAAATATTGTGCGACAGTAGCGCATGAATCGTCATAACAATCAAGGTCGAACGTCAAAACCTTAGATAACACTGACGTTGTGCTGAAACGACATGACGGCCTCCCGCAATGCGCCTGTAATACCCAATAAAATAAGCAAGTAGAAACATCCTGCACCACATCTGTAGTACCATTATATTTCCTCGATCTCAATCCATAGCAAGCACTCCACGTCACATAATATTGAATATGAAAGAAATAATGGCACCAGCCTCGAAAGAATCAAATTGCACGACGGGGAACCAAGAAGGGAAGTGCTCCTAACAGCCTTGAAACCTCTCGAAGATAAGTACAGACATCTGTGCACCGATCTGCAAGACTCTACTAGGCTTGCTCATGACTCGTGAGACATAAATGAACCTAGTGCTCTGATACCATGTTGTGATGACGTCGGACACCATCGTCAGGCAAGCCAACCATAAATACTTAATTGAGTTCTCATTTTATTAATCTTGAAATCATATCTTTCTTAGATTTAAATAGTAAAGAATGGGGATTTATATAGTAAATAATAATGTTTTTGACCATTTCATTAAAGAACAACCCATAATCATCCCCAAACTCGGTGTCACAAGTGCATGATAATTTAACTAGGAATATAAAATAAACTACAACAATTGCCCGGAATAGAAATTGGACAGGAAAAATGTAAATACTCTAAAAGAGACTCTGCCGGCTGCAGGTCGACAAATGGAGTGTAGCTCACCTAGGTTCCCAATTATATGCATGCCTCTACTCTCACAGGGCCTTTATACATATACTTACCTGCACAAAATGTGCAGCAAGTGTAGTATGAGTATGTAAGCAACGTGTACCCAGTAAGTATCTAGCCTAAACCCAGAGAAGTGGTGACGAGGGGTCGACATCGACACACACTAGTGGTCCAACAACATAGGTTACAATAAAGAGATAAGTAAGCATGAAGCATAGTAAATAAATGAAATAAACAAGTATAAATCATGTGGTACAAATCCCCCTCTTCACGAGGAACTCAAGCTCTTTATTAGAAATTCCCCCTTAACCGGAGCATATATAAAGATATAGGGATCTCAACGAGTATCATACCATAATTCAAGTTCGGGAACGTACAGATAAGTTGGCTTCTTGCCAAGTTTTACGCACGATTTCATGAGGATAGGATATAGGAAATGCCGAGGAGTACGGCCCGATCCAACATAATAATAAAACTGTGCACTGTCGAGGGTCGAACAACACGAACCACAGATGCATCTATTAACCTGACGAGGCGAACGACCCGCTCCCATGAGAGTGTGGTACATAAATCCTGTCGAGGCGAACGACCCGATCCCATTAGAATAAGAAGCTTTGATGGGTCCTTGACCCCACTCACGAATAAAGGTGTGAGTTTAAATTTCTTTATTGAAAAACCTTTCGATGAAACATACATATATATCAGAGACAT
This sequence comes from Nicotiana paniculata, assembly GCA_005239505.1. Taxonomy (NCBI): domain Eukaryota; kingdom Viridiplantae; phylum Streptophyta; class Magnoliopsida; order Solanales; family Solanaceae; genus Nicotiana; species Nicotiana paniculata. The sequence continues at coordinate 22,598 of ML321342.1, forward strand.
GCCGTAAGAGGACGAATAATATCCGATGGCTAATCATGAACCTGTGAAGTTTCTACAATAGTGAGTCTAGTCTCGAATAAATTGTAAAGTAGGGGGAAGTAAACGAGAGACTACTCAAATAGTACAGCTTTAACATGATGTGAACCTAAGTCTACCCGAACAATAACATGAATATAGCTATGTACAGGCTCTCGTCACCTCGCACGTACGTAGCCCCCACAACAAGTAGCACACAATCAATTATATATCACCCAGGGGAAATTTCCCCCTCATAGATTTATACAGGAGACTTACCTCGTCTCAAAGCTCACTTTCCGGTCCAAAATAGGGCTTTCAATCCTCAACTCGGTGCCAAACGACCCGAAGCTAGTCAAATGTTATACAAAAAAGTCAATACATGCTCCAGAGTTCACATACTAACTATTAAAATGAATTCCCAACTCAATTTGAAGAACTTCTAAAATTCACCCAGGGCTCACGTGCCCGGATTTTGAAAATTTTTGAAGATAAAAAATACCCATAAAATCGTGAACTCAAATATATGATTTGTTCTCAATTCCATACCCAAATTCGTGATCAAAATCCAAAAATATAATTTCTTGGTTTTCTATCAAAACCCCCCACAATTTCTACTAATTTCCATGCTTAAGTCCTTATACAAACCATGTGTTTAACTTGTAATAAGTGGGAATCACTTACCTTGTATTGATTGATGAAAATCTCCCTTTGAAGCTCTCCAAAATCACCCCAACCAAATGAAAAGTGGAAAAAATGGGCCAAATCCCGATCTTAAAACATTCTGCCCAGTCGACTTTCCGCACCTGCAGAAAATCCATCGATGGTGCGGTTCCCTCCAAGCCAGGCGAAATCCACTTTTGCGGTCGATCACGCACTTCTGCAGCTTCGCACATGCGGATTCCTTTCGGCTTCTGCGATCTAGCTCCCCCTCTCGTGTTCTGCTTTTGTGGAGCTTTCTTCGCACCTGCGGCCTCGCAGATGCGGAACATCCTCACATCTGCGACCATCCCAGCTCCGTATAAATGCTGCTTCTGCGACCTCATAGCCGCATCTGCGGCCCTTTTCATGCAGGTGTGATTGCACCAGATATCAGATGCCTCAGCTCATCTTCCAAGTCCAAACTCGACCTGTTGCCCATCCAGAATCCACCCGATGCCCTCGGGACCTCAACAAATTATATCAACACATCCTAAAACACCATACAGATTTAGTCCATCAAATCCCATGAAACAATGTTGAAACCACTAACCGCACCCCAATTCAAGATTAATGAACTTTAGAACTTCAAACTTCTACATTCGATGTCAAAACCAATCAAATCACATCGCATTGACCTCAAATTTTGCACACAAGTCACATTCAACATTACGCACTTACTCCAACTTCTGGAATCAGAATCTAACCCCGATATCAAAAAGTCCACTTCCGGTCAAACTCCTCAAAAACCTTCAAATTTCTAATTTCGCACAAGTCCACTCCTAAAAATACGCCTAAGTCAAGAATGATCATACGAACCTGTTGGAACCTTCAAATCCAGATTCTGAGGTCGTTTACTCAAAAACACACTCTAGTCAATTCCTCCAACTTAAGGCTTCTGAAATTAGATCTCTCTCCGAATCAACTCTGAACTTCCCGAAATTCAATTTCGACCACCGTACAAGTCATAATACCTTAAGTGAAGCTGTCCAAGGCCTCACACCGTCGAACGACGTGCTAGAGCTCAAGATGAATGGTCGGGTCGTTACATTAGTGATGCTACAAAAGGCCCAATAAGCTATAACAAATTCTATGATTAAGAATGTAGTGAAGACAATGTAAGGCCCCATAGAGTAAACAAAATTAATGATTACAGTGAAGCCCTTTTCATTTTCATTAATCCTAAAGAGATTGACGAGTGTCAAGGATTAAGAGCTTAGGGAAAAATCTCATTCATCAGCGAGATACCCTTTGGATCCCTGATATTTTAGAGTTCACGAGGGTTTCACGGAACCCCAAGCAGTGTTTGTTTTAAGGAGGGCATCTCAACCACAAACTAGATCTTACTCCCAAATACCCTTACCCACTCATACTCATTCGTCCCTATTGGTTTAGTTGCAATAAAGGAATTCAGTGTGGTAATCAATATAGTAGCAGCAGTAAACACACAAGTTCATACTTTTCACAGAAGCTATATAGAACACCATTATCAAAAGTATAAGATTATAAACAGTCAAGATTATATCATTTGGCTTTGGGATCACAATCCAAATAAAAGAATGTAAGATGCTGCAAATACTCAAAATATATAGGGATATTCATCATGTATCAGAACACTTCTAAAGGAACTAATCACAGATGTAAAACAAAAAGAGGCAACCACCAGTAGACTAATTCAGGTTTAAGGTCTAAATCAGGTGATTCAAGGGGTAGAGAGGATATGTATGTTAAATTCATTAATCCTACTGGTTGATTCAAATTTGCTAGAGTTCATAATTGAATTTACAGTACCTCAACAGCTATTAGACTATATTCATAACAATCAAAGGTTCACACACATTGATCAAATCCTCAACTTTGTCCAGATATCCAAAAGAGCAACAACACTAGCGGAGGTACTTATATGAAAAGGAGGTCAATATTAATTTTAATCCAAGCTATTAATATGATAACTTACCCTTTCAAGTTCACAATCTTAGATTCACTTTAATTTATTAAGATTCACAGTGTTCAACAAGCATAGAGCAGTATTCATTCAAAAAGGGCAAGCAAATGTTAGTGAGTTTCCCTTAAGTTCATGAATAATCACTTCAGACTTATATTCCAAATTCTGTGATATTAATCTATAAAGATTCAGCTTCTTCTTTATGGGATACTTGTTGATACCCAATTTTTTCTCAAACTATTTTTTTTAAAATTTGCATATACACCTCAAAATCACTTTTCATAATAATTGGCATTTTTTCATCATTTTACCAATTTATTTTCCTAATTATTTAGTGTTTTATATGCAATAACTATTCATAAATTGCATCATAAGTAATTTCAAATTATTTCTTAGCTCAATATACCATTCTATTCCTGTCAGGATTTAATTCGTTCATAAATTAGCCAATTTTGGCATTATTTAATTATAATTACAAAAATTTTATAATTATAGCCTAATCGTATATTTTATACCATTGTAATCACTCATTAGCCGTTTTATATTTTTTATATTAGCTAATTAACTTAGTTGTACTTATTTAACCTCAATATCATTTTTTGTATAATTATTAGCTATTTTATTAATTATTTATTTAATTTTAAAGGGTATTTAACAATTGGCCACATTTATTTGAATTCTAGCCTAAAATCAACCCAACCACCAGATTATAATAACCCAATTCTCCTACCCAGCCCAAACCAATTCCTACCTGGCCCAACCCCGGATCAATCTGAACCGTTGATCAAATTAGATCAACGGCCCAAATTTCACTTACCATAATTAAACCCTAACTACCCCCCTCCGACCCCTCATTCTCTCACGATCCCTCATCTCTCTCTCTAGCCTCTTTTGGAGACTTCTGTCTCTTCAGTTCCGATGAACTCCTTCATCTTCTCCGGCCACCCCTTTGTCGGAGACCTTGAAGCCTTCGTCCTCTTGCCTCTCATGGCTCTCCTATGCCGGTGATGTCCTCCCTAAGGCCCTCAAAGGGCGAGAACCCGTCTGCTTACACCCATGGTGTTTCTGTCTACTTCAAGCCTCCAGGGCTTGATTTCGAGTAGGGTTTATGACCCTGAGGCTCGAGCCAGTGCTGTTCAAGGTCTTTCTCATCTTCTCTGAGGTTTTCTGTAAAACCCTAGCTCTTAAAACTTTTCGATTCTTTTAGATCTATGATAGATTTGTGTATGTTTTGAGCTATTTCGTTGTTTTTCTCAAAGATTCTCAGATTTCCTCTAAAAAGGCTTTCCGTTTTCAAACTAGGGTTTCATGACCCCTCTTGAACGATTTTTCCATGACTTTTCAGTATTATCCTAAGGTATCTACTGTGTTTTAACGATTCATTCAATTTTCTCTATCTTATATGAGTTGTTGTGTTGAAATCCCTAACTTCTAGTCCTAAACCCTAAGTTCCTGATTTGTCTTTGATAATATGTTTGCATATGTGTTTGCGTTTCATGAGCTTTATGAGTCACTGATATTTTACCCTATGTTATTCATCTATGTCTTTGATTTTTCTTGCTTTCCTATTTATCTCACTATTCACTCTGTAATTCATATTAATCCCTGGTTTTGTATGATTTCACTACTAGGGTTTCTGACTTCTTGCCTGTTATCTATTCAATTCATGTTAATCTCCTTTAATTGATGTTATTCCTGTTCGAATCCATGATTCTCTGTAATTTTACTTTAGGGTTCCTGATTTATTATTTGAATCCCTGATTCCTTGTGATTTGAAAACCTTACTGATTTCTTATGGGATACTCTTATTAATTCCGACCTTTAGCTTATTTCTTACCTTGTTACCTGGTTAATTTACTGTTAATTGATCCCTATTTCCTTAATTAGAATCCGATGAACCTAGTCTCAATTACATACTTGTACTGGGTGAAAAAAATTTCTTTATATGTTATATGCATGGGAACTTTCCTTATTTTGTTATTTACCTACTAGCCGTTTGAATTTAACCCCTTCAATTAAGGGATACCTATGTTTATTTTACACTGTTTGAATATTCCTTTAAGCTATATATGGTGTCTTTCCTTATTTGTTACTGACCGTTTGAATACCTATGTTGATTATACCTATGTTGCTTTACTTATTATTCAGCATGTATCTAGGATCCTGAACTCCCCTTTGCATGTTAAGTTAGGCTTTATTTGTTTATGAACATCATGTTTTTGTATACTTAGCACCTACTTCTTACATGCCTATGACTGGTACATTAGTTTAATCATGGTCTTAGTTGTTTTAGGTGTTAATCTAACCTAATACTTTACTGTACCCCTAATCCTCTGAACCCTTAGGAGTTTCTGATTGTATGTCTATATGTGTATCTGCCTGCTACATGTCTGCCCTCACATGCTCTGTATTTTTCCCTCAAATCCCCTTACCCCTGTTTGTGATTGTTGGACTATCCTGGGTCCTTTGTGTGATGTTAAGCTTCTATTTCCTTCTTCAAAACTATTTTCTTACTTACCCTTTTCTCAAAATTGTTTTCTTACTTACCCTTTCTCAAAACTGTTTCTTACTTAAACCCTTTTAAAAAATAAAAAACACTCTCACATATACTCTTAGAAGTCTAAGTTTAGCCCCCTTCGTGTGAGCACTGCTTTGGGGACCCTTTGAGTGCCCTCTGAACTCTGACACACAAGGCATGACCTTCCCACACTGCACATGTCTTACTCTATTTTGGTTATGTCTGGATGTGAGCACTGCCCAGGAGCCCTTGAGGTCCTTAGGGAACTCTGACACAACCGGACTATGAAAGGATATGAAACACCAAAGGCATTGAGGTTTGGAACATTTGGTCCTAATTGAAGGCTCCCTATAGAAGTAACTTCTTATTTTTCCTTTGGTTGTTTAATTCATAATTCCCGGCCTGTAATAATTTGTAAACAGATATTTGGGAATGGATAGTGGAAAGGGGAGGGTAGTTATATAGATTATCCATGTTAAAGGGTAGATACCATGCCTCTAGGTTTACCTTTTTCTTACGTATGCACTAGAAATTCATGCTTAAGGCTGACTGTATGCGAGCATATCATGCATTAGATATCCTGTTCCTTAAGTCCATGTTTACTATTTGAGCATCCTATTATGGAATTATCATTTATCATATAGAAATCATGCTCTAAAATCGTTGTAATGTTGTGGTACACCTAGGAATCATGATTAGGATAATAATGCGCTAATAAACAAGTCATCCTCATACTTGTTGCATAGCATGTTCAAATACTGTGACTTTATGCATTTAGAAATCCTGCCTAGGAATTCTGCATACCACCCATTTTTCATCCCTATGTGTGCATATTAGATATCATGTCTTAGGACCTCATTCAACACCTAGTTTAACTACTGATAGCATGAAAAAGTCCCTAAAAAATAATTTCACCATGTTTCCAAATAATTGGTAATAGTTTTGTATTTTGCAACACCTAAGTGCAGCATGTTTAAGAGAACTAACTTGTAATATTTTCTTTAATAATCTGGATAATTACTGGGTGTTGTCGTACGCTTAGGCAAGCTTTAGGTGTTAAATCTATTAAAACTGGAAACATAGTCCTTTATACCTGCTGCTTGACTATGAATGGTTATAATCAGTAAGAAAATGATAAAATTCATGCTCTGAAATCAGTAATAAAGTTGCCTCACTATTGTATTCTCACCGAGACATCATGCCTTAGGTTCTGAAGTTAATAAGGCCTTACTTGTGTTTAAGTCGTGCTAATCATGTGCATAATCTATGGAGGAATACTTGGGTCTCGTATCTGCTCTTATTTGTTTCCCCTTATATGGAGTCCTAATTGTCGTTTTTTGTCGCTTAGAATCTTGTCCTTTAAACCTAGGGGTCAACCTAGTACTTCCTTTTAGGATAGTAGTCCTAGCCTCCTCCGGGACTATTAGGATGGGACGGGTAATATCACGCAATATAATCTGTGACCAACACACACTTTAATTACCTTCACGGGATGGGAAGGGTAGAATATGGATATGATGACCGGTGCACTAATACCACGTGTATCCCCTCTTCGAGGAGTGATTACCGGGTATTGCATTGATGTGATCCATATTATTATAAACCTAAGACATCTGTGTACGCTAGTTCGCAATCATCTCTACTATTTTCTAAACATCCATATGCTTAAGACTTAAATCCCCTTTTATTTGAGCCTTTACTTGTTATTTGCTAGTTGTACAAATTCACGAAACCATTTGGCCGGGAACCGCACTTGTGGATCCTGATGGGTGCCTAACACCTTCCCTTTAGGATAATTTCAAGCCCTTACCAAATCTCTGGTTAGCAACGTAGTTATAATTGAACCTCTTAGGTTCCCTAACGCACCGTTAAAATCGTTAGGTGGCGACTCTTCAAAATATGCAAACCCCTTTCCCAAAAGGAAAGAGTTGTCCCAACCAATGTCATAAACCCGATATTCCGCAAGGAGGAAAAAAGGGGGCGTGACAACATGTCGACTCTGCTGAGGATATCCAGGCTTTTACCATTTTAAATTGTTCCGTGAATTTATGCCTTTATTTTAAATACTTGCACCTTTCCTATTCCCTTTACATGCAATTAATTGTTTACTTCGGTTATTTACTTTTCTTCAAAAACGTAACTGACATGTCTCTTTGTTTCCTTTTGTAACTGCTTTAA
>ML321345.1:0-42830 GCA_005239505.1 Nicotiana paniculata
ATATATATATATATAAGGATAGTTTTGAATTTATAGATAAAGTTATTAAATTTGAATTAAAATAAAAAGAAAATTATCTTTTGTTACCATGTTATCATATTTAATTTGGTTAATGATCATATGCAATCATATCAGGAACTTTTGTTATCTTAATTCAAATTATATAAATACTACTTCGCTTCTGGCGAAAAAAATTAAAAATACTCCATATAACTATAAACTCTTTTACATTTAAAATCCTATAATTATAGTTTTTTAAAACATTATAGCTAGATTTGAATAAAGTGAATTTATTTTAAAATAAATGTAATATATAAGGTACACGTCTATGTTTATCAAGATAACAAAAAAAAATTTAAAAATTTACTTACATATATAATGAAGTAAACCTACATGTTGGAGAAAGAAACATTACAAAAATCAGTCAATATTCAACACAAGTTATTTTTTTGCTATTTGAAAAATGTTTGTTTGAAGAGTCAATTTATTTAAATGGACATCAAACAAATAACAAAATTTTGGCTATATAATTGCTATCATTAATTTCTATTTAACACCTTCTAGGAATTGAAGAGTATAAGCCGAAACCTCTTCATTTAGATGCAGTCAAACCAAAATTGCAAGGGTATAATATTTTTTTCATTGAAGAATATTAGTTTTGAATCATTAGATTATGTGAAAGATTTTTTTCTCGAATTCAAAAAGAAGGATACTGGATTCTAATTGATAGTTTTTATAGCGATTTTCAAGTGTAACATAAAGTATATTTTAAAAAAATTGGTATGACATGAAATAGTTATTTTTAAAATGTAAACAAATTATTTTGAAATGGGATTATTTTTTAAATTATAACGTAATTTTGAAAATAAAAGATAAGATATTTTTAAATTTTAGTATAGAGTTTTTAAAATAATTATAATAGAAGTCGTATCATGGATAAAATCAAGAAACCGAAATCTTATGGATTATTACATAAATATCCAGCTAGATTTATTGTTTACTTTTTATAGCTAATATATATAGATGATATACCGATTACACACGATTATACACATGTTATATATAAATTATACATGCTCAATTTTTTAAGTGAAGTGGTTGGGTGAGCACATGTTTAGGTTGATAAGATAAAGCCAAAAGAAAAATATGACAGAATTTCAACCAAAGACTAAAATATAAATAAAGTTCTTATGTAGATAATTTCTATTAAAACTCATCCTTTTATTGCGAAATAAATTAATTTTGTGTAACAAAAGAAAGAAAGACATAAAAAATAAGATAAAAGAAAATAAATATAGAAAAAATATATGAAAAATCTAAAACCACAAATAAGAGACGACAACGAATTTCTTCTTATGTTTCATCTTTGTAGAGTGTAAAAAATTTGGAAGCCGATCTCATCGATTTCAAATATATTTTTCAATTCAAATATATAGATTATAAGATAAGGATATCTTAGAGTATTTTTTTATTTACATTTTGTGTCGTTTTAAAAAAAAATCACTATTACTAACAAACTGATATGATATTCGAATTTGAATTTAATTATAATTTAAGTAGTTTGCATTGTGGTTAAGCCAAGTATGGTGTCGAGAAAAACTGCTTTCCAATTTTAAGACAATATATGCAATATTATATAATAACAATCAATTAATCCAACATTTAATGATTCAAAGAACAAAAATTTGTATATGTACACTACTAAAACATTAGGTTTTAGCGACAGACAAATTATGTAGCTAAATAGAAAAATTCGCCGCTTATCTCATTTAGCGACGGATTAGTAACATATTATCAAGAACGAGTGTTTTAACGACAGATTAGCGACGACGTTCATAGCTAATTTCAATTATTTTAGTGATAGGGTATTCAAATTTTAAAATCAGTGGCTAGAGATATCGATAAACTCAAAATGGAGTCATACTGAAATAAAATTTCACCGGCCAAAGAATCATTTAAATTTTTAGATAGCCGATTAAAGTGAATTTGAATTAAGAATAATATCTTCACTTGAATCATTATAAAGATAATCATTATTGAAATATATATAATGTTGTAGAAATTAAAATTTCAAAATAGAAATATTTTATTAAAACATAATAGCATATAAAATAAGAGTTCAAGTCGTAGTAAAAGATTCACGTCGTAACCAAAGAATCGTTTATATTCTGCCAACCTTTGTGCTTTGCCATAACTCATAAATGCGAGTTATTATTTCGCTTTGTGACTATTTTTAGGTTCCAATGACACCAATAAGCATGATGCAAAAATAAAATTATCACTATGAAATTTGAAAAAATGTTATCCTTTTACATGTAGTGTTTCTTAATTAATATCTAATGATTATCTATAATTATCTATAAGGTTTAAATTTTAAGATTATTTACATATAGTTCAAATAACTCACATATTTAACATGACTAATGTCAAATATAAAAATGAAGTCATACCAAAAAGAAAATCACTGGCTAAAGAATTTTTTAAATTTTAGATAGTCGACTAAAATGAGTTTTGAATTAAGGATAATATTTTCACTTACATTGTTATAAAAATAATTATTATTGAAAAATAAAGTTTTAGAAACTTAAAATTTAAAATAGAAATATTTTTAAAAAAATATCAACACACCAAATAAGAGTTCAAGCAGTAGTAAAAGAGTCAAGTCGTACCCAAAGAGTCGTTCATAGTCTCAACCTTTGATTGTTTTACCATAAATATAAGTTATTATTTTGCTTCCTAACTATTTTTTGGATCCAATGACACAAGCGATGATGGTACTAAAAAAAAAATAGAATTATAACTAAAGGACTTGAGAAACTTTTAATTATTTTTATGTAGTATTTTCTAATTAATATCGGGTGATTATCTATTTTTATCGAGAATATTTAAAATTTAAGATTATTCACATATAATTCAAATTCTACGTAGAAAGGTAAGAATGGAGTTGGAAGGTAGATAGCATAGGATTCTAAAATTAAGCGAGGGGTGTGCCCTGAAAAGTATATGGCAGTGCAGGTTGGGCCAGAGACAACAATGTGTGGATCGCAATAAAGCCCCCGCTGCAAAAATTATTTAACTCATGCATATTTTTGGACTACCCCAAGACCCAACCGTCCTCTCTTTTATTCCTAATTTTCCTTACCTCTATCCATTACTTTGTTTGTCTTTATCTAGGTGTTTTCTTGTTGCCGAGTTAGTAATATTCCTCTAATTATAGCCTTGTTCTTTAAAGTAGTCGTATTGGTTTTTAGAATAATGTTAAATTAAGTGTAATCGAAAATGAATTCCACAAAAAATATATTACATAAAAGACATATTTATGGCTCACTCTCAATCTTTTTTGTCAAGTACGAAAATATGTTAATTGTACAACATGTAATTAATATACGTAAGATATGAGCATAATGTGTGCTGGTACCTTTGAGCATTAAATGTTGACCAAAATAAGTAGTCTCAAGTAAGGGTGGCAAACGGGCCGGGTTGACCCGTAACCGGACCGGCCCAGACCGGTTAAAACCGGTACCGGACCGGCCCGGTACATAGGGGGCCGGGTGGGCTGGGTAGGGGAGTTAGAGGGGATTGGTCCGTTTATAATTTTTCTACCGATTACCCGGACCGGTCCAATCCGGTCAAAGTGAACAGTGCACTTACCGGTTAAACCGGCCCCGACCGGCCCGGTTTTAACGGCTATATTTTTTTTTGTTCTTTTGTTTTTAAATATTATTAGACGTATTATGCATTTATGCTTAATGTTTTAGTTTATTATTTTAATATTATTAGACGTATTATGCATTTATGCTTAATGTTTTAGTTTATTATTTTAATATTATTAGACGTATTATGCATTTATGCTTAATGTTTTAGTTTATTATTTTAATATTATTAGACGTATAAATACAAGTTTGAACTTTAATTTGAAGTATTAAATGTAAACTTTAATTGACAAGTTTGAAGTTTTGAACTTGCAAATTATAAGTAAATTCTTAATAATATATTCAAATATAAGAATTTTAAAGTCTTTGTATCCTTTATTCAAACACTATTTTTATAAGTTTTTTTTTTGTTTATATTTTTATGATAGTTCTAACAAATACAAAAAAAATTGAAAAAAAATTTACTGTTAACCCGGCCCGGCCAGGTTTACCCGTAACCCTTACGGTTTAATTTTTACCCGGATGAACCCGAACTCGTTAAATCCGTTAAGCCTCAACCCGTAATCGGCCCGATTTGTAACCCGTACGGTTCATATTTTTCCCTACCCAGCCCGATCCCGCCCACCCGATTAACACCTCTAGTCTCAAGTAAAAATTTCAATATCCGTAAAGAAAAAAGTGATGGAAGTTATTTTCTCACTTGTCATGGAAAATTTTTCTTGGAGAAGATAATTTTCACAAGTAAAGTAAGGACATGTTGAAGCAGATAACGAAATTGGTTTTATTTGAACCAAAAAAAATGACTTAATAAGAAATTTTTCCAAAAAGCATTTTTGGCCATACCAAAAACACCTAAGCTTTGACAGTCACTGATAGTTTGTAGTATCCTACTTATCCCTGCTTGCCGATGGAGGGCAATTCTGGCATTTCATGTGCAATTGTGCTTTAATTCTGTGGTGCTAACCTGCTTTGTATATTGTACATTTCCCTATCTAGACAAAATAACCATAAAATTGCTGAACCATTGGGTCCCAGCCGACTTTTCTAGCTGACATATTTGCTGCCTTTTAGCTACTCTCTGACTATGTCGATTTCCTTTTCAGAAGTAACTTTAACAGGATAGTTACTTGTAAGGGTGGCAAATGTACCGATTGAATTGAATTTAGGGGGTTAAGATGGGTTAGGTTAATAAATAAGTTATTGTCCAATTCAATCTAAAGTGTATTTGGATTAAGATGGATTGTGTCAATATAGGCTAAACAATGACTTATAGCCCAACCCGTCTAACTTGACCCATATTTTAAAATCATGCTTATCTTGCGAAAAAAAAATATTTTACCTTAAAATATATATGTTAAAAAATATTTTGCGGGAGGTGAAGAGGGGTAGGGGTAGAGGTAGGGGTAGGGTGGAATAGGTGATGCGGAAAAACAAAAAATAAAAATACAAAAAAAAAGTAAATTTTTTTTTGAGGGGGTTTTTGGTGCAAAAAAACAAAAAAAAAACAAAAAGAAAAGAATTTGAGGTGGGTTTTGCGGGGGTGGGGGTGGGTGTAGTGGTAGGAGGGAGGGAGGGGTGGGTGGTGCAGAAAAACAGAAAATTTAAAGTACACACAAAAAAGTAAAATTTAGGCAACTAAGTACATTTCTAGATAAGTTGGATTGAGATCCCTTTGTTTTGGGTGAGTTTCATGGGTTGCATTTGGGTTGCTTAATGGTTCAGAATGAGCTACAAAAAATAATGGGTTAACTTGAGGTCAACCCAAATAGACCCATGAACTAAAATGTTTGTAACCCAACCCATTAATCTCTGGGCGGGTTGAATGAGTTTGGGCTCAAATTGCCACCCCTAGACTTACTTGTGTATATTATCAGAGGCGACCCAAGATTTTAGCACAACGGGGACACAATTGTATACTATTACTAGCAATAAAATTTGATGTGCAACTCTTTGAAATCTTAATAATTATGATGACTAACCATCCAAGTATAAACAAAAAGAAATTCTAAAAAGGAGAAAACACCGAAAGGGAAATTTTTTTTCGCAAAATGGGTGCTACGGAAAGTAAAAGTGTTTGATTTAAACCTGTTTCAAGCTTTAAATTTTTGACCTTTTTCTCAAATAAAAAAAGGGTTAGTGATCAAAAGGGTGTTCAAACTTCAAAAATTAACGAAAGAAATCAAGTTTAAGGGCATATCAATAGTCAAAGAACTAAAAAGGAGTCTCAAACTCTTAGTTTCAATTGCCGAGTCGGAGTTTGCGGATATCCGCTACCATGTCAAAGTGATTGTTAAAGAAAGTTGTGGCAGAATGATCTGTATTTTCTGTTTGTCGAGCGATAATTTGTTATTTGAAGCTTTTAATTTTAAGGGAGGAATTTGAAAAAGAATAAAATTAATTAACTTGATTATTATGCATGAATACTAACTACATTTGAATTCAATAAAATATAAAAGTAATAAATAATGCCACATCCTTCTTCTTAAAAAAAAAGGTAGTCGCCAAATAATTGTATTTTTCTATTTATGGAGCAATAAGTTGCAATTTGATGCTTTTTAATTTTAAGGGAGGATTTTGAAGAGAATAAAATTAATTAAGTAATACTAAACTAATGGCTTCAACAAAATATATTTAAAAAAAAATAAAGTTCTTCAGTACAATAATTCAAAATAGAAAGAGAATTAGTGTATAAAATAGAAACAGGAAGGTAAAAAGGCTTGAACAAGTCTGGAACTCACGTCCTCATGCAAAAGGAGGAATCCAAAGTGTGACCCCATAACCATTCCTTCCGTCTCCCTTTCTCTTTCCGGGACACAAGAAAAAATATTTAAAGGGTCCCAGCTGTATGTATAAACATATGTAAAATACATATATAGAATTTTTGCCGAGGCTAACGGGGTCCCGTGACCCCTCAACCTACTACGTAGGTCCGCCTCTGTATATTATGAACTGGTCAAAGACATGCGTTGGATGATCTGTTTATATAAGTTGTATTTCCTATGTTCTAATTTATGTGAACATGTTTGACCACACACATAATTTAAGAAAAAATGAAGACTTTTGTAATTTGTGGTCTTAAACAAGTTAGAAAGGGGTCCACAGTACTTGTGTGTATAGAAGCTTCTCATTAAAAGTATAATTAAAAATTTAAGCTAAATTATTTTCAAATTTAAAAAAAGGTCATTTTTTTTAAAACGGACCAAAAATAAAATACGTTTACATAAACTAAAACGGAGGAAGTAACTATTATTGGAAAAGTATCCAAGAGACGTTCTTTAATTTTTTTTCTATATGCAATTAATAATGATGCTTAGGAATAGTATACAAGTAGCTAGCTAGACACATTACTAGTGAATATCCAGGAGTTTGCTCAAATTCAAGTTCATTTTTCTTTTTGCTTTTGCAAGATTTGGAAAGAAAAAAGAATAGATATTTTTTTCACCATTGCTCATTAATAACTAGAGAAAAGTTTTTCAGCACCGAGGATTTGACTGGTTAATTTTTAGTATACTGTATTTTCAAACATATTTTAAATACTTTTTATTTCTAAGATTGTAATTACTGATTAGTAGTACTAGATGTAAATTTATTTTTAGACTCTTTTAAATGCTCCAAGAGTATCAAATGCCTGATACTTTTCGGTGATTTTACATGTACATTTGAGTATGTTTAGGCTACCATAACCATGTGTAGGGGCCGAGCTGGAGCTTCCGGTGCGGGTTCAGCCGAACCCACTATATTAGATTTGATTTAAATTCTGTATTTTTTTAAGAAGTCATTGAATATATACAAATTATTAATTTAGAACCTAATAACTCAAAAAAAAATTCGAAGTCATTAATTTTAAATCTTGATTCCGTCTCTGATGCGGGTCTACTTAACCTCTTCCTTGAATGATTACACCAATTATGCAATGTTAAAATCAACTAAATATGAATTAAATTAATAACTAAATTGGTAATTGATTTAAAGCTGAGTATGTTAAACTACTAATTAAACTCATAAAATTATAAGGATTAATAGATTAGAAAAAACTATGGTAATAATATGTGAACCAAATAAACTTATAAAAATATAAGGATTAATAGGTTAGGAAATATTATTGTAAAGTTAATTGAGAAACTAATTTAAAGTTGAAAAACTTAAATTTTATAACCTTCCATTTACTTGAATACCTTTAAATTGGATGTGGTGTTACACAAACGAATAACAGTTATACTGTCTCACATTGTACTTATCTTATATATGAATAATTGTAGCTGACAAATCCATTTCCAGACCTGGCAATTTCTTATATATAACTTATCCATTTCTATTTATGTTTGTGGGGAGACAGATTTTTGATTTTTAATTGTAATAAAATCATCTTGTAATAAAATTTAAAGTGGTCCTACTTGAGAAATGTTAACTGATTTTACAAGTGATTCTTATCTTTATCACAGAGCAATACTCTTTACGTTATCAAACAATATTTATCGAAATAAAGCACGCTCTAAATCTCTAATCTAAAGTGTTGGGCCCGGGCAAGCCCCGGCCGATCCCATCTAGTCACTTTATAAGTGTGTTCAATTTTGTACTTTTTCCATTTGAAAGTGACAAAAGGAATAAGTACATCATTGAGCCAAGACAAGAGCATTGTATTCATAGCTTATTTAATGTTCTTGGTTATCAAAAATTTTAAGAACATCACATATTTTATGCATTCTGGTTTCCACAAGAAATTGAGAGGCTTTCGACATCAACCAAACACAAGAGCAACTGATATAAGTTTGCCTTCTTTCCATATTTCTTTTTAAATATCTTTTAAATGGTTGTGGTAACTTATTTTGAGGTTCAAATTGGTGCATTAGTTTAAGTTGAGATTGCTATCATAATTTAAAGACATTGAAACAAGAATAAACAACCAACAAGCTAGGAAGCTTGAAGTTTGAAGGAGGCGATATTTTCTTTTAACCATAGTGTCCATACTAACTTGCTATTTTACTTAATTATTTGCTATGTTCCTCAAGTAAACTATAAAGACAAAAATAAAAGGAAGAGAACTTCAAGGATTGCGGACGGTATGTCAGCTACCTCGTAGTCTCCCAAATAATTGGCACAACTCAAGCCTGAAAATCACCTTGGCCGGATGTATCTGGATCTGAACACGAAGTGCATAGTATAGTATGAGTACAGCCAATCCAATGTACTAAACAAGTAACAATATTAACCTTGGGTTGAAAGAATTGAAAAGCTCAGAACAATAATCAAATGCCAGTACTAATAACCGATAACAGTTCAAGAATAAACCGTAGAAACAGTACATCAATGATATCAACTTTAACATGTCCTTATTTCAGAAATTTACGCATGCTTTCAAGTATAACAATTTAAAACCCAACATAGATAAAGCATGTCATTTACCAGTTAGTCTGTGAAAAGTGCATCTCTATGCCTACATGTCAAGTATACACGTAATTCAACAGTATCACAGTGGATCCATCAATAGTATTTACACTTAGAACTGTACGGGTGCCTGACATAACTGCCCATCATCAAGCACATATATGAAACATTTTGCCTGCGTCCACTGCTAGCATGTCAGACTCCGAAGGGACGGATCCTGCCAAAGCACTAATTATAATCACTTAGCCCAATAATGAGGCCTGGTGCAGGCGTCGCCTCAAAACAATAACACTCAGACCAATATGGTCCTGGCGTACATGTCACCTCAGAATCAGTACCAAACCAGCTCTAAGCCCCAAACTCAATCATTTACTATTCAAGTCTCAGATGAACACATCTCAAATATTCAATTAGACACGTTTACCCTTAAGCGATATCAGCAACATATGAGGAATCAAATAAGAAGTACTCAGACATAGTTATCATACATGGATATAGTATCATGATTGGGAATATGTGTGCAAATAAGGTATAAAACTCAGGCACCGCAAGAATAGCCCTATCAAGTCTCAAACAGTTAGCACTTAGCCTATACATGATGTCTAACATGATTCACAATTCAAATAATCAAACAAGTAGAGGGGACACGGGGATAACATGATATGAGAGCAAAAAAAGTTCGGTATTAGCCTAAAGGCCTCCCTAAACCATGAACAAATCAGTGCACGCACACATGCCCGCTGTTGATACCTAATTTTTACCAAAATAATTTAAAAAATACATATATATCTTCAAAATCATGCATTAGTATCAATTGATATTTTTCACAATTTTTCTACATTTTTATTAATTTGTCTAGTATTTTTATTTCTAATAAATAATTACAAAGTTGCATCACAGATGATTTCAAAATATTTCTTGATTTAATTTATTATTTACGGTCCTATTAAGACCAAATTATTCCATAAATAGCCAAACGAGCACCTTTTGGCTATAATTGCAATGACTTTGCAATTATAGCCAATGCATATAATTTTGTACTATTTTTTACCAGAAATTAGTCTTTTTTATTTTAAATACTAAATAATCATTCTCAAAATATTTCTATGCATGGAATTCATTCTTTATAATTAGTAATTATTTTGTAAATTATTTTAATTAATTTGTTTGGATATTTAACAAATGGCCCTATTTTTATTTCAATTATAGCCTATATTAACCAGCCCAAATGCCTAACTAAATTAGCCCAATACAACCAGGCCCAAACCTCTAACTAACCCGACCCAATTCCTCTTGAATCTTGCCGTTGATAATTTTTGATCAACGACCCGGATTAAACCTTTTCTTAATTAATCTAAACGACCCCCCTCCCCAAACCCCTCATTTTATCCTCTCACACTCGCTGTCACACTTCACTCCCCTCTCCAAATACTCTCTACCCTAACCTTAATTCCTCCCTGCCGTTGCTCGCTTGCCGTTGACTATGGTGGATTACCACCATTCTCCAGCCTTAACGACTTTCCTATGCCGGGTTTTCTGCTTTCTTTGAGGTCCTCAAGGGACCAGGGAACAATCCACTCATACCTTGGCCTGTCCTCACCAGTCTCAGGACACCATGGCTTGATTTGAGTAAGATCGTCCTATTTTCTTGTTAAACCTACGGTTTCTAAGCCGATATTCTCATCTCTAAGTTATTTTCTCAAAACCCTAATCTCATCTCCTAAACCTTTTAGATATGTAACAGATCTGAGAAAAATCAAACTGTTTTTACTTGTTTTTATAAGAAATCTTCCGATTTTCAAAGCATCGCTTCATTTTTCCTAACTAGGGTTTCTGAAACTTTTTCTTCAAAACGATTTCTGATTTTCTAAGTGTTTATTTTCTAATTCTAGTGCGTTTAATCGATTTTTAGCATTATGTTTGGATTCTGAGTTCGTCCTTGCTGTTTGTTCATTCGATTCTGCTGTGTGTTCGATTCTCATGAATATTGCTTCGATTAATTAGAGTATTTTGTGATTTTTACCTCAATGTGTCCTATTAGGGTTCCAGATTTGATTCTTCCTGCTTATACTCGACTTGTATGCTTATTCATGGAAGTTTATGTTATTTCCCTTAAAGTCAGTACTATTTCGATTCTTTGAATCCCTGATTCACTGTGTTACGCTAATTTCTGGTTATTTTCCCTATTTTTTATAGCCTTAAATTATTTCTTACCTACTCTATACTTCAGTTTGTTTGATGTCCTTCCTTAATTAGCTACCTGCTCTTTACCGGTTGTAAATTACTCCCTTAATTAAGGGAGGACTTTACTAGTTTTACTCCTAATTGATTATGTGGCTCTTCAATTACTGAACAATTGATTGTTTACCTTATTTTACCTAGCTCTGGACTATTATGTATACTCCCTTTTATTCTCACTACACACATGAACACTAGTTTGGCAATTCTCTCTTATACTTAAAAGCTTTCTGCTCTTTCTTGTTACTTGCTACTCTTACTAAACTAGCCGGCTGTAATCCAAGGCTAGTTATTGCACTACACTTGATCTATATTCTGTGTCTGCGCTCCTTAACTGGTATGTTCTGATTC
This sequence comes from Nicotiana paniculata, assembly GCA_005239505.1. Classification (NCBI taxonomy): domain Eukaryota; kingdom Viridiplantae; phylum Streptophyta; class Magnoliopsida; order Solanales; family Solanaceae; genus Nicotiana; species Nicotiana paniculata. The sequence goes on from ML321345.1 coordinate 11,628, forward strand.
AATTTCAAGTTCAAAACTCTATGTGTTCTGTTACTGCTTTAGTTCACTGATTTCCAGTCCTGTTCCTGTGGTTGTTCAATATGTAACTAGCATGCCCAAATCACTGTTTCACTTAGCATGTATGCATTCTGTCCTGTCCAACTTGATTAACATGTTTAAGGACTTGCCTATTGCTTTCTCTAGCCTGCTTCAATTTGAATTTGCTCATGTATGTCAACATGTTTGATTGTTTGCCTATTTGCTTATTTAGATTCTAGTGTTAACCTGCTTTCTAAGTAATCTAATGCCTCTAAGTAGTTCTGGTTCTATACTTATTATCCAGAATACTATATTCCCCACCTGTCTGTTATGTGATCTATGCCCTATGTCTGTATCATTGGTTATATGACTAACCCCTTAACCCCATAAACTCTTAAAAAGCTTATGTGCTTCTGATGTTATGTGTTTCACTATGTGTGTCCCCAATTCCCAATATCCCTGTATGAATTTTGTTGTTAAGTGATGTTGAACCTGTTTGCTCTGTAGTTGATCTGTTGCTTGCTGATTTTTCAAAATATTACACTATTTGTGTTCAAATTATTTTATTACTAATTAGTTCCTTTCCAAAAACTCCTTCACTTCTTGAATAAATTCAATACTGTTTCTCTTGTCAAAACCTTTTTTCAAAACTATGTCAAGTGCTCTCACTCTATTCTTAAGTTCCTAGGTTCTGCTCCTCCAGTGTGTGACTGCCTTGGGATCTCTTTGAGATCCCTCTGAACTCTGGCACACTGGGGTTGACCCTTCCACACTACACTTACTCAGTTCTTGTTATGAAAGTCTAGGTGTGAGCACTGCACGTGATCCTTGAGGCCCTTGGGGAACTCTGACACACCTGGACATGAAATTGTTTTTGAAATCCTTGGCATTTGAGACTGCTAAAGGCTTGGTATCCTCGTATTTGGGCCTGCTTCAGGCTCCCTATAGTTTAACTTATTCTCTTTTTATTTACATAATTCGTTCAGCTATTGGTCTGTAATAATTATTTGTAAACAAATACTGGGGTGGCTAGTGAAAATGGTGAGGGTGGCTGTATAATTCTGTTGATATTATTGGGTAGAAAGCATGCTTTAGGCTTTACATTATTAATATTTACATTAGAATCTATGCCCTAGGAACAATGTGTTCATCCAAATCATGTTAAACATTGCATTAGATACCCTGTTCCTAGGACATCATATTTACTGCTAGCAGCGTATCACATGTCATTAATCCATGTTTTCTTAACGTTGCATCAGCTCACCATTTAGAGATCCTGTTCCTAGGTCAATAAATAAACTGGACATAAAACTGTCATTCTTGTGTGCATTTAGATACCATGCTCTAGGAATCTATTTGCATTTGTTTGAATACGCCTAGTTTAACTAACTGATCCATGAAAAGGTATAAAGCAGTATCACATATAATTGTCATGTTTCAAAATAGAACTGGTACAAATTACCTTTTTAAGTCTTCGTCACCTAGAGCAGAATGTTGTAGGTTAAAACAACTTCTAAACTGTTGAACATCTTGTTATTTATCTATGTCAATACCACACAAGATGGGGGGAGGGGGTGATTTGTGTGGTGACCAATTTTCGCGTGCAGTAGTTATAGAAGGACCAGGTTCTTCTATCTGTTCCAACTCCTACAGTTTGCGGAATAATAATTGCAGAAAATAAAGGAACACAACAATTTTACGTGGAAAACACCTGGCTCAAAAGGTGAAAAAACCACGACCTACTTCCCAATAGGATTTTTCGAAACTCTTCACTAAATCAATGAGCCAAACAACATTTACAAAATAAACTCTTTTGTAAACCTAAGGATTAACTCTAACCCTTTGTGCCAAACTAGCCTCTAGCTATTTGTGACAACCTTCAAGTTAACTCTAACTTGAATACTCAGTACCTATTACAAATGCTTCTAGATAAAGCTGAAAGATACGCTTTGTAATCACCTACTATAAATAAACTAGACTAGAAGACAACAGATGGAACCAGTTCTTCTAGCTGGTTCAAGTAGCTTCAGAATCGCACAGGAAATTCTCACACGAACTGCTTACAAAATAGATTTTGTAATTTTGTTCTCAATTCTTGTTTTGCTTCTATGTTTGTGCGCGCCTGTTCAATAAGAATACTTAACAATATATAGGATCAGTAGAAAAGGAGATATACTAGAATTCAGATGCAAATCTTCCAATTCGAATGCAACTCTTCCTTGGTGAAAGAGTTCTAGTTGATCTCAACTCCCTATATCCTCTTCTATCTTGATTATGTCCTTACTGAATAAAGAGTCCATCTCCCTATCAATTTACAACCTTTTTGATCAGGAGATATATCTTCAGATCACTGATTGTGCGTATCTCCTGTTTGTGATCACCTCACGTGCCATTAACTCTGCATGTCTATATCTCCAGTGATGGACCTGGTTCAACTCTAAGTTCATTTTTCAATCTTCAAAACCATTCAGCTTCTTGATCCAACAAATTCCCCCTTTTTGATGATGACAAATTCTATGCTTATGGCCTGTAATCACTTTAATCCAACATTGACACTTTTTATAGTATTAAGCATTTATCATAAAGAACCAGGTTCATTAGGTTATAAATATCACAATTTTCAAAATAGCATATCTTCCCCCTTTTGGCATCATCGAAATGTTACAAAGTGTTAGAATTACCAGATTTATAATAATTACTCATGGCCACTGAGGCAACTGCAAGTGCAAACATGGATTAATCATCAATAGTAAACCAAGAATGTAAGCTATCAAACAAAGTGAGACAAAATATGTAAGAGCAAAAACATCACAGTTCATTGATAAGAGCATAGTTCAAGCAGTAAACACATAAAGAACTAAAAGCAGTTACAATCATGAGCAAAAGATAGAAAAAAATCCCGAATTGGGTCATAGATGGGTGAGGGACGACACTGGACACCTAAGGCTGGGAAATGGTGGAGGTTGGATTCTTTGCTAGGAGAAGAGAGAGCATTTGTTGAAGAATCCCTGCATTCTTCTCCTTTTCATTTGCTAGTTCAGATCTGAGAGCATCCCGCTCAGCCTCAACCTTTGCAATGCGGGTCTTCAGGCGAAGGATTTCAGCATCCTTAACCCCACCTTCATGCACAAGCTCCCTAACCTTGCTATTCACAGGCGTTTTCCTTGATGAATCAGGTTCATCGGCAGGTACATTCACATCATAGTCGCATGTCAGAAGCGTGTTCTTCCCAAAATGGTCCTTGAAAGTGGCCATTTCTGCTTTCTTCACGGGCACTTTGAAGTGAGCCAACATAGTCGTTAGGATGAACCCATATGGGATAGCATGAGCCTTGGAGCCATTTACCACCCTGTCCAGCAACTGAATAATGAAAGAGGGCCAGTTGATTTGCCTTCCACTGTCTAGGCACTCCATGAGAGTTAAATTCATATAGTATGTGCCTCCTATCTTGCCTGGGCAGTATGCATTTATTGACAAACTCAAAAACTACTTTGTGTTGAGGTGTCATATCGCTTTTGAACACAACCCTTGGTTCCACTTCTTCAGCATTATCACTGAACCTCCTGGTGATTTGCAGTGCAGAAGGAAGGCCATCCAAGCTGGGCCACCTCTGCCTGGTTTAATCATCATATCCCTCAGTGGGAATCCCAAGAATCTCACCCAGCTCCTTGGCATCAAAGGAGATCTTAACCCCCTTGACCTGACTGGACACCCTGCCATCCTTGAATTCTGCATTTGCCATGAACTTGACAATCTCACTCCTGGCCAGCCTGCCTTCTAATTGAAGGACCATATCCTTCCAGCGCTGTACGTCCAAAGTGTCCACAAGGTAAATCATGCCGGATTCCTCAAGATCCTTCAGCAACCTTCCCTTCAGTATCGTGCGCTTCCCAAATTTTGTCAATTTGTCTGTCTCTCTACCAGACTCCTCCGCTTCTTCACCACTCCACTCATCATCATCAACCTGAGCCTTTTTTGATTTCTTTGTGGACCTAGTCCTCCTAGCAACAGTCGAGGGTGTAGCAGACACATATACTGACTTCTTGGAAGAAGTCTTGGCCTTCTTTGGTTGGGGTATCTCAATCTAAACTTCTGCCATTTGTTCCTCTTGATGGACCAGGTCCATCTCCTCAACATCAACAGCCTCTACGGGCTCAAACACTCTTGCCTTCCCCTTTTCAGCTTTCTTTCTCCTACTCTCCCTCAAAGCTTTCTACAACTCCTCTTCACTCTGCCTAATTGCACTCCTTGTAGTGCGACCTGTAGGAATGGAAGCATCAGCAGTGGGAGTGGCTTTTCTCTTCTTTCTTTCCACTGGAGAAGAAGCTTTCTTGGTCTTGGGTGTCTTCTTCTTTTTGGGTTTATAGATTTCCCCCAATTTTCTCATAAGATCAGCCAAAGTTTCTTCCATGGATGAATCAGGTTCATCAGTTGCATGTTGAATATTTTCCAGCCCTTCTGTAGCCTCTCTAGAATTACTTCCCCCAAAATCCTTGGCACCTTCTTCTACAACCACTGGGATAGTCCCACAAATTTCCAATGGAGTGCCTCCTTCCTCTGTTTCCTCACAGTACTTCTTTCTCCCTCTCTCCCAAGGTTATTTTTACCGCCTCTTCTTCTCCTATCAGGAATCTCCACATCCACTACAGACCCAATTAAAACAAACCTATTTTTAGAAGTGACTGGCTCAAACTCAATTTTAGATGTTACCTGTTCAGAATCAGAAGAACCCGTTGCTTCCCCCTCAGTGGCGGTCTTGAAGGAGTCATTGGAGTTTTCAGATTCTTGGGCCTGACTAGCTTGAAGTTTTGCGTTCAATTTCCTAGTTACAGAGCCAAAGGCCACAGTCTTTCTAGCGAGCATTTTCACATGCCTTCTCTTGGGTTCTGAATTGGGGCTTGGTTGTACAACAGGAGTGATTGGAGGAGATGAAACATGGTTGTTTTGAGGGGTGGTGGGATGTGATTGAAATGGAGTGGAAGAATTTGATTGAGAAGGGGTGGAATCAGTATCTTCAAGCGTGATACTGTAGTCATATGTGGTTGAGGAGGATGGAGTAGGAGGTGCAGTGTTAGCCATGATGATTATTTTTGTTTAAAGAAAATCAGGATCAAGATGTTTGAGTAGAAGGTTGAAAGGGTTTCGACGGTTATGGCTTTAAGAAAAAGGTGAATGATTAGAGAAGTGATGATGGGTTTTTAAAGGCTTGGTTAATAAATACACAACATATGTAATTTTGGTCAAGTGGGAGTCTAATCGGTTCAGGAGTGTCAGGTGATAAGTGACGGTTATGACTCCCCTATAATCTAGGCTATTTTAATTTGATTTGACTCTTTGGAACTGGTTCGAATTTGGGATAGATACTAGATTTTGTAAGGGCTTATTATAGATAGAGTCCTGCTCATGAGTAACTATTGATATTTCAATATGTGTAATGATGAGCACATACCTTGTCTGTCAGATGAACCAGCAACGATGAACCAGGTTCATCTTATTAGAATCTCTTGATTAAGCCTTAATTTACAAAAATAGAAAAATATCATTACTAACCAAGGAGTCATATTAACACATGGCAATAGAGTATTCCTTTTAAGGCATGAGACTGAGCAACGGATTATTCTGATTATTTACACCTTTCAGAATTCGTAGCCAATTTTTTTTTCATTTTGTTTTGAATTGGTTCCATTAGGTGATCTTAATCATCCCTAATTCTAAACTGTTTCTCTCAAAATTCTCTCTACTTAGTATGTTAGTAAATATGTCAACAATTTGTTTGTCAGTAGCACAAAATTCAATAGAGATCATTCCCTTCTCATAGTTGTCTCTTAGGAAATGGTATCTAACATCTATGTGATTTGTTCTTTTATGATGAACGAGGTTCTTTGTCATACTAATAGCACTAGTGTTATCACAAAAGATAGGAATGCATCCAACCTCTATGCCAAAATCCATTAGTTGTTGCTTAATCCATAGTAACTGAGCACAACACGAGGCTGCAGCCACGTACTCAGCCTCAACAGTAGATAGAGCTACTGAATTCTGTTTCTTAGTGGCTCAAGACACAAGACATGAGCCCAAAAAGTGTTCCATACCTGAGGTGCTCTTTCTATCTACCAACAAGCCTGCAGAGTCAGCATCACCCACAAGATCAAAATTACTACCTTTAGGATACCAAAGACATAGGTCTGTGGTGCCTTTAAGGTATATCAAGATTCTCTTCACTGCAGTTAAGTGTATTCCTTTGGATTATCCTGAAATCTTGCACAAAGCCCTACGCTGAAGACAATGTCAGGTCTACTGCAGTAAGATACAACAATGAACCAATCATTCCTCTATACACCTTTTGATCGACAGATGAACCAGGTTCATCTACATCTAGTTTTGTGGCTATTGCAATAGGAGTGTCAGTTTCTTCCATTTTAAATCTTTTAAGCAATTCTTTCACATATTTTTGCTGATGGATCATAGTTCTATTTGAATTTTGTTTAATTTGTAAGCCTAAAAAGAAGGTAAGCTCACCCATCATGCTCATTTCAAATTCACTCCCCATTAGTTTAGCAAATGCTTTACTTAGCTTTTCAGAAGTTGCCCCAAACATTATGTCACCTACATATATCTGCACTACCAAGATATCTTTACCTTTTTCCTTAAAGAATAAGGTGCTATCAATTTTACCTCTCTTGTAGTCATGTTCCAGCAGGAATTTTGAAGGCCTTTCATACCATGCCCTTGGAGCTTGCTTGGGTCCATACAGTGCTTTGTCAAGATTGTACACATGATCAGGATTCTCCTTGTTTTCAAACCTCGGAGGCTGCTTTACAAACACTTCTTCCTTGAGATAGCCATTCAGGAAGGCACTCTTGACATCCATCTGGTGAAGGGTGAATTCCATGTAAGCAGCAAAGGCTATGAGGAGCCTAATTGCTTCCAATCTTGCCACATGAGCAAAGTTTCATCATAGTCTATTCCTTCCTCCTGACTGTATCCTTGAACCACCAATCTTGCTTTGTTTCTTGTAAATGTTCCATCTTCATCAAGTTTGTTTCTGAATACCCACTTTGTGCCAATCACTGATCTATCAAAGGGTCTGGGTACCAGATTCCAAACTTGACTCATTTCAAATTGGTTGAGTTCTTCTTGCATTGCATTTACCCAATCTGCATCCTGCAAAGCTTCAGCAATATTTTTGGTTAGAAAAGCATCAAACGCACGCATATTTTTCAAAGAGGATCTGGTTCTGATTCCAGATCTTGGATCAATTATAATGTTCTCCATGGGGTGTGAGCTTTGATATCTGTGTGGTTTTACAACCAACTGGGTATTACTTGAAGATCCTACAGTGTCTTGTTGCTGAGGAACAGGATCAGGGACAGGTTCCAACGAGGTTTGGAAATTAGTTTGTTGCTCAGTTCCCCCTGGCATGTTGCCTGGGATGGATGAACCTGTTCCATCACCCGTTCCTTCCTCCAGTGTCTCTCCAGTTTGGCCTGAGTTTCTGACCAGCCCAATTTCTTCATCTACTTGTTCCTGTCTCTTAGAGAGAATGTTAATTTCATAAAAAAAAACATGCACACTCTCTTCAACACACATAGTTCTTTTGTTATACACTTTATAAGCCTTACTATGTGAAGAATATCCCAGGAATACTCCCTCATCACTTCTGGGATCAAACTTACCTAGGGAGTCTTTGCCATTGTTGTGCATAAAGTGCTAACAGCCAAAAGCCCTAAGATGGGATATATTGGGCTTTCTCCATTTAAGTAACTGATAGGGAGTCTTCTCTACAAGTGGTCTAGTCATGCACCTATTTATGATGTAGCATGCAGTGTTTATTGCTTCTGCCCAGAATCTATGAGGTAGTTTACTAGAAAGAAGCATGGTTCTAGCCATATCTTCAAGGGTTCTGTTATTTCTTTCAACAACTCCATTTTGTTGTGGAGTTCTAGGGGCAGAAAAGTTATAATCTATGCCATGTTCATTACAAAATTCAACAAACTTTGCATTTTCAAATTCAGTGCCATGATCAGACCTTATTGATGCAAGTTGATTTCCTAATTGTTTCTGTGTTTTTCTAACAAAAGAAGTAAACATGTCAAATACTTCATCTTTAGATGTTAGAAACACTGTCCAGGTAAATCTAGAATAGTCATCAACAAGCACCATTACATATCTCTTACCACCTCTGCTTAATGTTCTCATAGGACCGCATAGATCCATATGAACCAGTTCCAACGTCCTGGTGGTACTTATTACTTTCTTGTTTTTGAAAGAGGACCTTACCTGCTTCCCCCTTGCACAAGCCTCACAAACTTTGTCTTCCTTGAACTTAATGTTAGGGAGACCTATCACTAGGTCCTTGGAGACTAGTTTGTTGAGTTGATTTAGACTTGCATGTCCAAGTATTTTGTGCCAAAGGAGGGGATCACTGTCCAACATACTCAAATAAGTTAATTCATTTTCTGATAGTGTGGACAGGTCTATGATATAGATATTATTCACTCTTTTTCCCTACAAAACAATCTTGTCAGTGATAATATTAATCACAAAACATTTTGTAGAAGTGAATGAAACCAGGTTACCTCTGTCACACAGTTGTGACACACTGATTAGGCTATATTTCAAGTCATCTATCAAGTAAACGTTCTCAATGGAACGTGTGTCATCCTTACCTACCTTACCAACCCCAATAATTTCACCTTTCTTCCCATTTCCAAAGGAGAAATTTCCTCCTTTGAGGTTTTCAAGTGAAAGGAACTGTTCCTTGTTCCCTGTCATGTGCTTTGAGCAGCCACTATCCAAGTACCATAATTGACTGCTTCCTTTCACTTAAAACTACAAAAGAAAATCATGGGTTAGTATTAAGAACCCAAACTAATTTGGGTCCTTTTCTATGAAAAAAAGGATGAATTAGGCTTCTTCTGGCCAATTTGGCATCCAATTTTTCTTTCGAACAAAACTTTTATTTCTTTGACTGGCCTGCTCTTTTGCATTGCATTCAATTTTGTAGTGAACAGTCTTACCACAGTGGGTGCAGATTTTTTTCTCAGTAAGTGTGAGGTACTTACTTTTGGGATCCCATTTAGGCAGTTGACTCCCAAAGCCAAGTTCTCTTCTATTGCTAATGTGATTTTCTTGAAGCCATGTCAAGGCATCAAAAGATTTATTCCATTTGCATGTTCGATCCAGTTCATGTTTGACCTTTCTAAGTTCCTCTTTTAATACTCTTATCTATTCATCTTTATTATACAACTCATCCTTTAGTCTACCTACATTTTCTTCTAACATGAGTTGAGAGTTGTCAGCTGTCTTCTTGCTAGTTCCTAGTTTCAGTTTTAAATTTTCAGATTTTAACTATAGGACCTTAATTTCAAGTGGATGAACCTGGTTCTTCAAGGCAGTGTTTTCATTTATGAATTCACTTACTCTGAGCTCTAGGTTCTAACACTTTTCTTTTAACATTACACACTCCTTAGACAACTGTTCTTTTTCTTTATTTATTTCTTTAGAATCATCAATGAAGTCAAGTAATAATTCAGAGAGTTTTTCTTTGGATAAGAACTTAATCTTGTTTTTGAGATGAGATATACTTACCTCTGATTCCTCATCTGATTCACCAGTTGCCATGAGTGCTTGCTCATCTCCATTTTCATCATCTGAACTTTCTCCCCAAGCAGCAACCATAGCTTTTGTTGATGTTGTGTTTTTAATGGGATGAACCAATTCCTTCTTCCAGTTCCTTCGTTCAGATCTTTCCCTTTTCCATTCAACTTCCCACTGAGGACAACTCTTGATGTGATGATCAGTTTTTCCACATTTGTAGCATCCCTCGTTGGTGGGTTTTTTTGGTGCCTTTGCCTTGTTGTAATTTCCACCTCTTGAGATGCCCTTTTTCCTAATGCAATAGTTTCTGAATTCCTTGGTGATCATAGCCATTTCATCTTCCTCCAGATCTGTTCCCTCAGGGATCCTCAGTGCCAAACTTCTTTCCTTCTTGGGAGCATCCATCTTCATTGTCTGCCTTCTAAGTTCATAGGCAGTGAGATTTCCAATTAGCTCATCCAATCTGAGGGTTGCCATGTTCTTGGATTCCTGAATAGTAGTGATCTTACTCTCCCAAGAGATTGGCAGAACCCTTGTCAAAATATTTTCAACCTTGTCTTCTTCAACGATAGTCCTTCCAAAAGATTTTAGTTCATTTGTCAGAGTAGTGAACCTAGTGTACAACTCTTGGATGGTCTCTCCTTCCTTCATAGAGAAATTCTCATATTGAGAATATAGTAATGTACCTCTAGATCTTTTCACTTATGCAGTTGCTTCATGAGCCACTTGCAAAGTGTCCCAAATTTCCTTGGCAGTGGTGCAACTTTGAATTCTACTGCACTCATCTGGGCCAAGTCCACATACGAGCCACTTCTTGGCCTTGTCATTCTTTTCCCATTTTCTTAAGTCTTCAGCAGTGCAATTAGCTCTTGTCTTTGGCACATCTACTCCTTCAACAGTCTTCTTCATGGTGGCCAAAGGACCCATCAGTGACTATGTCCCATAGTTCATAGTCTTCTCCAATTAAGTGATCCTTCATCCTGTTCTTCCACCAGGAGTAGTACTGGACATTGAAGAGAGGTGGCCTAGTAGTTGATTGTCCTTCCCAGTTACCAAGTGGTTCACTCATATTGATCTTTTCCTAAGGTGTTAGCCTCTTCAAGGATGACCTGCTCTGATACCAATTGTTATTTATCTATGTCAATACCACACGGGGGGGGGGGGGGGGATTTTGGGGGGGACCAATTTTTNAAACACCTGGCTCAAAAGGTAAAAAAAACCACTACCTACTTCCCAGTAGGATTTTCCCGATCTCTTCGATAAATCAATGAGCCAAAATTTTTTTACAAAATAAACTCTTTTGTAAACCTAAGGATTAACTCTAAACCTTTGTGGCAAACTAGCCTCTAGCTATTTGCGACAACCTTCAAGTTAACTCTAACTTGAATAATCAGTACCTATTACAAATGCTTATAGATAAAGCTGAAAGATACACTTTGTAATCACCTACTACAATAAACTAGACTAAAAGACAACAGATGGAACTAGTTCTTCTAGCTGGTTCAAGTAGCTTCAGAATCGCACAGGAAATTCTCACAAGAACTGCTTACAAAATAGATTTTGTAATTTTGTTCTCAATTCTTGTTTTGCTTCTATTTTTGTGTGCGCCTGTTCAATAAGAATACTTGACAATTTATAGGATCAGTAGAAAAGGAGATATACTAGAATTCAGATGCAAATCTTCCAATTCGAATGCAACTCTTCCTTGGTGGAAGAGTTCTAGTTGATCTCAACTCCATAGATCCTCTTCTATCTTGATTCTGTCCTTACTGAATAAGGAGTCCATCTCCTTATCAATTTGCAACCTTTTTGATCAGGAGATATATCTTCATATCACTGATTGTGCGTATCTTCTGTTTGCGGTTACCTCACGTGCCATTAACTCTGCATGTCTATGTCTCCAGTGATGGACCTGGTTCAACTCTGAGTTTATTTGTAAATCTTCAAAACCATTCATCTTCTTGATCCAACACATCTCCTGTAATTGTGATCACATACAGTCCCACGCCTAGGCAAGCCTTAGATAATTAATTGCTATAAAATTGGAAACTGCTTTGATTGTGTTTACTACTTAAAGGCTAACATGTTTAAAATTAGTAGGTAAACTGATTAGGGACCTGTTGTTAAAGTTTGTATGAAACACTGTTGCATATTCCTTTTCATTTATGTCACTTAGATATCCTGTCTTGGGATCCCTTTTCTAATAAAAACTGCGTTTGTCTGTGTTTGAGACGTGCTGTTTATTTGCATTACGTGTGGAGGTGAATCTGAGCTTTTTAACTGCTTTTGTCACTTATCTGCTAGTTCTACTTGTTCTTGCATGTTGCCTAGAATTTTCCCTTTTAGCACCTTTGCGGGGTTGTCTAGAATTTCCCAGACTTAGAGGTCCTAAACTCCTCCGGGATTACAAGGAAGGGACGGGTAACAACACACTTAGAGATTGTTAAATAAAACTCGCTTAATAAATCGTTAAGGGGGGGGGGGGGGATAATGGGTAGAAAAGTATATGATTACCTGTGCGCTAATGCAACGTGTAGCCCCTCATTGAGGAGTGAGGGAATTGCACAGATATGATCCTATAGGATAAACAACTTAGGACCTCCCTTATCATTTACATATGTGTTCTTAGACTATCTACTTGCTACTTGAATAATTCACAAAATAGGTTTGGCCGGGACCCACAATTGTGGACTTTGAGGGGTGCCTAACACCTTCCCCTTGAAGTAATTTCAAGCCCTTACCCAATCTCTGGTTGTACAATTAAGGTTATAAATGACCCCTAGTAGGTGCCCTAACGCGCCTTAATTCGTTAGGTGGCGACTCTTAAAAGTCATTATACCCCTTTCCCAAAAGGAAATGAGTTGTCCCAATAATGTCATGACCCTGACCAATCCGAAAGGAGAGAAAAAAGGGGGCGCGGCATCATGGCGACTCTGCTGGGGACTCTAGACTTTTATCATTACAAACCATTTTGTGAATTCGTCTAAGTATGCCTTGTTTTGTTAAATACCTGCACCCTTTCCCTTTCCCCTTTATGTGCAATTAATTGTTTACTCTCCCAAGCATTTATTCTTCAAAAAAATGAAACTGACATGTTTCTTTTTGTTTTCCTTTGTAACTACTTTTCAATTATAACTGTTGTATTTATCACTTTCATAATGTGCAAATGCGTGACAACATGTTTATTATTTACTGCTGCATAATCATGCTCAACATCATATTCCACTAGTGCCTTTACAAATCCTATAGCAACGCTTGATGAGTGGTTGTGCTCTTCCATTTTATATCACCCCCTAAATTCGGAAAGACTTATTAGCGGTAAAACCAGTCGATCAGCGATGCAGTCGATGGTTCCGTGCCTTTCCCCCTCGAGTGGTCCGCTCGGGGGTACCGGTCTAAAACCTCATAGAAACCTTAATCTTGTTATATTGTGCATGCATCATGGTCAAACCTAGCTGGGTTAATGTGTCGTCCGCACAAAAACCCTTTAAGACAGCCTTATCCAAAAGTCCATCGGGGTTTTTGTAATCCCAACAGACACAATCACGTTCTATGCATTAATTTGGAGAACTAAATGCCTGTATGCTAATCATAAGTGTATAACTAGTCGAGTCTGGCGGGGGAAAGGACCTAACCATTTTTGTCTTGCAGAAAATGAGGCACGAGGTCCCCAGATTCGGTATGGTCAGCAACATCCCACCAATGCTCCTAGACTGGTGGGGAGACCTTTCTTCAAGTGACAAAAAACACGTGAGGAAGCATCTGGGTGATTTACCTTCTCTTCTGGACATCCAGTCGAACAACATGCTGATTGAGGCTGCCACTTTGTTTTGGGATAGTGAAAGAGTTGTATTCCGCTTTGGGATTATTGAAATGAGGCCGCTCTTAGAAGAAATAGGAGGACTTGCTGGGATAGCTTGGGAAAGCCCTGGGTTGCTAGTACCAGAGAACCGCACGGGCAAAGGTTTTCCAAAAATGATGGGTTTGAAGAAGAATGCTGAATTGGAGTGTTTGAAACAATCTTACATACCTTTCGAAACTTGTATGAAAGATACGGACATAGAAAATCATACCATACCTATCATGATGGGTTTGCCATCACGTCTCTGGGTCACATCCACCGTAGGGTATTCATGTTTATCGTGTGATTTTTGGGCTTGATAGTGTTCCCGACAAAGAAGGAAAGGATTCATACCAGGCTAGCCATGGTAACCAGGGCCTTGATGGAAGGGATCGATGGGCAAACGTTCAGCATTGTCCTTATGATCTTAGCTGATATTTACCGAGCATTGGAGCATTTTCAAAGAGGAGTTAAACATTTTGAGGGTTGCAACCTGTTGCTGGAGTTATGGCTCCAGGAACACCTTCAAAAGGGCCAATATCTCCAAGAACTTCCGCGAAGGGTTTGGAATGATCGCGTTGCTTTCCATCACCCCAAGCGGATGACTTACATTCTAGACAGATTTGCTCATCTGGAAACTGCCAACGAGTGGGTGTAATTCTTTAATAATCTAACTGATGAATAGGTGCAATGGATGTTCGAGTGGTTCCTGACGGACGAATTTATCATCAGATCCAGGGATGCACCATACTTAGTGCTGATCGGGTTGAGAGGTCTATATGGCCTATGTTCCTCTCCGAGTCATGAGGCAGGCAGACAGAAAATAAGTTGTACCAAGGGTTGCCAAGATGGGTCACTTCAGAGCGGATTTCCAGGACGACGACGTCCCCTACAAGTGCCAAGCTCAACATATGTGGCACTGCAAAATCATCATGGAGAAGAATACTGTTGAACTAGACAGGTACCATGCAGGATGTGCACCTTTTTACCAGGCATGGCTGGAAGACAACTTGGACGGGATAGTAAGGAGGGGAATCAGCCAAGGTAATAGAATCATAGACGAGGATGCCGAGGCTCAGGTCAAGTACAACCGTCTGCGCAAAAGGATCCGCGATTCCGAGAATGAGCACCGAGAAATACATGAGACCAACAAGAGGCTGATCGAGGAATGGAAAGAGATGGCTGTCCTCTCCAATAGGAAGTTGGAATATCTGGAGCGAGGTATAGTGGAGTTAGAAGGAAAAGTCATCAAAAATATTGAGGATTTCCAGAACGCTGAGGGGAATGAAGGAGGACACCTGGCTAGAGCATACCTGCTGCTGGGACTGCGCGAGCTGGGTAATTTGTTCGATGGAATCAAGAATATCGAATCTGGAGAAGGTCCTTCTGGGACCAAATAGGCTAGATTTACCTTTTTGCTTTCATAAATGTAATAAGCATGAGTGCCATTAGTGACTCATTTCCTATTTGTTATTTTAGTATCATTTTGGGATTCGCCTATTTACATTAATGAAATGAGGCATTTTGGCATCTAGATTCTCCAAATCAACTTGTCGCTAGGCCTACCTCAGGCACAATGAGGCTCCCAAATTAAGACGTGCGTTTACAATTCTGCAATATGTGTTTAAATACTGCAAATATTTTTCGCATGATCCTCACTGACTTGTTACCTTTTGTTTTTATTTTATTTATTTGATTATTCCCCTTCCCCAAAGGTTGGTTCGTGCATTCTGGCATCATTAGCATATCATACAAGATCCAGGGGCCTTCCACCTTCTCTTCCTCCAAGTCCACCTAAAGGAAAAGGCAAAGGCAAGATGGAAGACTTGAGTAACATCAGAAAGGAAAACACAACACCAGTTGAACACTCAGAGGCTTCGGAAATTCGGGGTACTCAGGTCCAGAATGATGTTGTGTCACAACTTGAACAAAGGCTACTGAAACTTCAAGGGGAACTCCAACATGTTCGGAACCTAGCGAACTTGTCCTTCTCACTTAATGTTCCGGATGTCAGCCATCCGAACACTCAAAACCCCGCACCACCTCAGAATACCCCCAACAGACAGAACCCTCCTGCAACTCACCACTATACAACTCCACCACAAAACCAAACCCTCCCACCACTATACCAACAAAACACCTGCCATACCCCCCGAAACACCCCACCATTCGCTCCTGAACCACAAAATTCCACCAACGATCACCTCTATGCTCAAGCAACAGGCCACCAGAACAACCCCATATACGTGGACACTCTACCTCACTCCACCCAACCCATTTCTTACAAACCGAAATCCAGTGAGAAGGACCTGCTTATCATGAACTTGGCCGAAGAACTCAAAAAATTGACTAGCCGAGTTCAAGTCATAGAAGGAGGTAAGGGGATTGAAGGATTGAACTATGAAGATCTTTGTATACAGCCTGATGTAGAACCACCGGAGAGTTACAAAACTCCCAGGTTCGAGATGTTCGACGGTAATAGTGATCCCAGGGTCCATTTGAAGACCTATTGTAACAAACTGGTCGGAGTTGGAAGAGACGAAAAGATTCAGATGAAATTGTTCATGAGAAGCCTCACAGGGGATGCCTTGTCTTGGTACATCAGCCAGGACCCCAAGAAGTGTCCTAATTGGGTGAGTATGGCCTTGGATTTCATGGACTGATTCAGGTTCAACACGGAAAATGCACCTGACATATTTTACATCCAGAATCTCAAGAAGAAACTCGCTGAAAATTTTTGCGAGTATGCCACTCGTTGGAGGTCAGAAGTGGCCAAGGTTAGGCCGGCATTAGATGAAGAGAAGATGAACAAACTCTTCGTCAGGGTACAGAACCCCGCAATATTATGAAATACTGATGGTTATTGAAAATCACAAGTTCTCTGACATCATCAAGCTGGGTGAAAGGATTGAAGAGGGCATCAAGAGTGGGATGGTCACAAAATTTTGAAGCTCTACAAGCTACCAACAAAGCACTACAGTCTAGTGGTATATCCAAGAAGAAAGACATATGAGCAGTAATGGTTGCACAGGGACCCAAATCCCCACTGACATATCAAACCTCTCCACTTGCATACCAAACACCTCCACATACATATCAACCGTCACCTCCACCTATATATCAACCCACATCTCCAAGATATTCCCAAACAACCACTACCTATCACACATACAACTCCCAACCGTCTCACTTTCAGTCTCTTCCAGCTCGCCAAAATTTCCCAAGACCTCGACCCAACTTTGACCGCAGGCCACCCAAACAATATACCGCCATTGCCGAGCCCATTGACCAGCTGTATGAAAGGCTGAAAGCTGCTGGTTACATTACCCCTATCCCTGCATTGACCACAGAGAATCCATCCCAATGGGTCAATCTGAACAAAACCTGTGCATACCATTCCGGCATGAAAGGACATACCATCGATGAATGCCGCTCGTTGAAGGATAAGATCCAGGCTTTGATCGGCAATAAAATCATCTAGGCAAAGGAAGCTGCTCCTAATGTCCGCAATAACCCCCTCCCAGATCACATGGGTGGAGGTGTCAATGTGATAGAAATAGATGAAGAATGGGACCCAGAAGGGTCAATCGGGTTAATCAAAGAAGGTAATGACCCCAAGAAGCCAACAATTACACTTAATCCCATCATAGTGCAGATACAACCGTCAGGAGAGGCTGAGGTGACTACATCAGTCCCGTTCGAGTTTGAGTTATCACCGCCTACAGATACGCCCCCACCATTCGAGGTTGAAATAACACCACCTGCAGTGACTCCAGTTCCATTCGAAGTAAAGGTAGCCACACCAATTACAGTGACAGTATCTACTACTCTGCCTTTCAACACTAATGTCGTGCTCTGGGATTACGTAGATGAAGCTATAAGGAAGGAAAAGGTCAAGGTAGAAGAAACTGGTGCTGCACAGGGGATGACCAGGACTGGAAGGATTTACACGCCCGAACACTTGGGAGAATCCAACAAACGGACTTCTAACAGAACTCCCGTCATTGAGACATGACCTGATGACCTCTAGAGAAAGGTACAAGCCAAGGAATACTCGATCATAGATCATCTGAATAAGACTCCATCCCAGATATCCATATTATCGTTGCTGCGGAATTCAGAAGCACATAGGAGTGCTCTAATGAAAGTGTTGAATGAAGGTAATGTACCTAACAACATCACAAGCAGAGAGATGACTAGCATGGTGGGGCAGGTATTAGAAAGTCACAATATTACTTTCCACGAGGATGAATTACCACCGGAAGGTTTGAGTCACAATAGGGCACTGCACATTAGCATGAAATGTGAAGATTACTTCATTACTAGGGTTTTGATTGATGGAGGGTCCAGCCTTAACATCTGCCCATTGACAACACTGAAGAGGTTGGGCAAGGGACTGTACGAAATACGAGAAGGATCCATGAATGTAAAAGATTTCGATGGGTCTCAAAGGTCCACCATTGGAGAAATCAGCCTCTGTTTGCAGATGGGGCCAACATGGTTTGAGGTTGAATTTCAGGTGTTAGATATATCCGCGTCCTATAATCTAAAACTAGGACGACCATGGATACATGCCGCTGAGGCTGTGGCCTCAACTTTGCATCAGGTGGTAAAATTGGAGTGGAATCATCAGGAAGTAATTATCCATAGGGATGGGAGCAATCCCATTTACAGTCGCCAGACTATCCCGGTAATTGAAGGTAGAAGAAGGCTTGATGGAGAAACTTACCACCACATAGAACGGGCCAACACAATAGACAAGGATAAGTGGTGGAGTAGTAAGATTGAAAGCATAATGAATTGGAGCGGATAGAAACTCGACAAGGGTCTCAGTAAGAATCTTCAAGGCATTTCAAAGCCAATACGGCTAAAGCGCCACGACACTACCTTTGACCTGGATACCAGTACACTTGGCAAGAGTACGATGACTGGATGCCACCATGGCGCGGTACCTACTATCCATTGGAGCATCCCACACCACATCTGGAACAAACTTTCCAGCAAGCGGACGTCATAGGGGGACCAGAGGAGGAAGAAGTATTAGCAGCCTTAAGGAACTTATTCTTGGAAGACGAGGATATGTATTGTTGTGTCATCGTTGAGGAGGAGGAGGAGGAAGGCCCTACCATCCAAGCTGCAAGCAAGGGATCGTTCCTAAAAAAACTGGACTGTCAGACCATCCAGGGTCCGACGAGTCCTGGGGTAGCGAGGCTGAACAAGCACTATTTATTTTATTTGCTGAATGATTTCCTTTTCGCATTTTTCTGTTTTAAATAAAATCCCCAGTATTCCAAAACATTGTTTAATCATTGAAAATCACTTTTATGTTTCAATGAATCAGTATTTATTGTTATCATTTTTTCTCATATTTTTTATCTATACAACATTACTATTCCCTGTCTTGAAGAACGAATGACTGTGACATGCAATGAGACAAAGCAACAAAAGGATAGTGATTCAGAAGAAGAGGATATTATACTGGGGGAAATTGTCAGAGAAGTAGAGGACTTTGAAAACAAGCCTAAGTCCAATCTGGATGAGACCGAGGTAATCAACTTGGGAGATTCAGAGACTATCAAAGAAACCCGCATCAGCATCCACCTGTCACCGCTAGAGAAAGAAGAGTATACACAATTCCTGAAGGAGTATGAAGACATATTTTCATGGTCATACGATGATATGACCGGACTAAGTACATCTATCGTGGATCACAAGTTACCCACCAATCCAATATGCCCACCAGTGAAGTAGAAGATCCGGAAGTTCAAGCCTGACATGAGTTTAAAAATCAAGGAGGAAGTCACCAAACAAATCAACGCCAAGGTCCTCAGGGTGGTTGAATACCCAATATGGTTAGCCAACGTCGTGTCAGTTCCAAAGAAGGATGGAAAGGTTAGAATTTGCGTCGATTACCGGGATCTCAACCGAGCCAGTCCAAAAGATGATTCCCCTCTTCCAAACATACACATCCTAATCGATAATTGTGCAAACATGAGCTCCAGTCATTTGTGGATAGCTTCGCCGGTTACCATCAGATCTGGATGGACGAGGATGATGCTGAGAAAAAGACTTTCATCATGTAGTGGGGAGTATACTGTTATAAGATGATGCCATTCGGCCTAAAGAATGCTGGGGCTACTTACATGAGGGCTATGACTACTATCTTCCATGACATGATACATGAGGAGATCGAGGTATATGTTGATGACGTGATCACCAAGTCCAAGAAAGCCACAAATCATATAGTAGATTTGAGGAAGTTCTTCAACAGATTGCGGAAATACAACTTGAAATTAAACCCTGCAAAATGTGAATTCAAGGTTCCTGCTGAAAAATTGCTTGGGTTCACGTCAGTCGCCGAGGAATAGAACTGGATCCATCAAAAGTCAAATCCATCCAGGAGCTGCCACCACCAAAGAACAAGAAAGATGTAATGAGTTTTCTAGGACGGCTAAGTTTGCCGATGCACTGGCCACATTATCAGAAATTATGAAAAAGGTTCACAAAGATAGAATTCCGGCACGTCCCCAGAGTTCAGAATGAGTTTGCCGATGCACTAGCCACATTATCATCCATGATACAGCACCCGGATAAAAACTTCATTGATCCTATTCCAGTGAAGATCCATAGCTATCCAGCATATTGCACCCATGTTGAAGAGGAAGCAGATGGGAAACCTTGGTTCCACGACATCAAGGAATACTTGGCAAAGGGAGAATACCCGGAGCATGCAAATCATACCCAGAAACGTATGCTTCGGAGGTTATCCAACAGTTTCTTTCACAGCGGAGGAACCCTGTACAAGAGAACTCCTAATTTGGGATTGCTAAGGTGTGTCGACGTAAAATAAGCTTCTAAACTACTTGAAAAAATACATGCTGGTACTTGCGGTCTGCATATGAATGGTTTTGTTTTGGCCAAGAAGATACTCAGGGCCAGTTATTTCTGGATGACCATGGAAACTGACTTCATCTGGTATGTTCAGAAATTCTACCAATGTCAGGTACATGCAAACATGATAAAAGTGCCTCCAAATGAGCTCAATGCAACTAGCTCACCTTGGCCATTCACCGCTTGGGGGATGGACGTCATCGGTCCGATCGAGCCCACTGCCTCAAACGGGCACAGGTTCATCTTGGTAGCTATTGATTATTTCAAAAAATGGGTCGAAGCAGCATCTTACAAAGCAGTGACTAAGAAGGCCGTGGTAGGCTTTGTCCGCGACCAGATTGTTTGTCAGTTCGGAGTTCCAGAATCAATCATCACCGACAATGCTTCCAATCTCAACAATGACCTTATGAAGTCCATGTGCGAGACCTTCAAAGTCAAGCACAAGAATTCCACAACCTATAGACCTTAGATGAATGGAGCTGTTGAGGCCGCCAATAAGAATATCAAGAAGATACTGAGAAAGATGGTAGAAAATCACAAATAGTGGCACGAAAAGCTATCATTTGCCTTATTGGGATACCGCAGCACAGTCTGCACATCAACCGGGGCAACTCAATACTTATTGGTTTATGGCACAGAATCTGTTATTCCTGCCGAGGTGGAGATTTCTTCCTTGAGAATCATACAAGAAGCTGAGCTTAGTGACACAGAGTGGATAAGGAGCCGTTATGAGCAACTAGCCCTCATAGACGGAAAAATAATGAACGCAGTATGTCATGGGAAACTCTACCAGTACAGAATGTCCAGAGCCTTCAGCAAAAGAGTCAAGCCTAGACAGTTCACACCAAGGCAACTGGTGTTGAAGAAGATCTTTCCGCATCAAGATGAAGCCAAAGGGAAATTCTCTCCCAACTGGCAGGGTCCTTACATGGTCCACAGAGTACTGATAGGCGGAGCTCTCATACTTGTAGAAATGGATGGAGAAGTCTGGCCAAAACCAATCAACTCAGATGCAGTTAAACGATACTATGTGTATCTCTTTATGCTTTTATCAAATGCTGTAAATTGAACTACGCTTGACCTGATTACCGTTTAAGAGGGGATACGTAGGTAGCCCTGTGGGTTCGGTCATAATTCAATAAAAAATCTTATTTCACTCCACAATTGGAAATTGGGGCATAATTTTGAGGAGGACCCTCAAAATTCCGAAGCAAGTTCAGCCGATCGCAGCATGTACAATAGTCAGAGATATCAACCCATCTAACTGTGGTAGAATTTTGAGGAGGACCCTCAAAATTCCATAGCAAAATAGGTTGCAATGTCTCGGATCTTGTCATGGTCGTCGGTTCATCTAAAATTCTTAAAGTACATTTTTACTATGTCTTTACAAAACTATGCATGCTTGCTTGTAAGGTAACTTTGTTTAGCCAACGCTACCCCGATGATGCAAACAGGATCATCAGACCAAGCCAAGTAGGACAAGCAAAGCCAGCGGGGTCACAAATCAACCTCCCCCATCTACAAAACTCACAATTTTTCTTTGGATGAAGGAAAAAGGGTAGACATGCTACAAAGTCACAATCCTCACAACAATCGCGTTATCGAAATAGCTACCAGCTAAGAAATTTTGATACTATCTTCTATTCATTCTACTTTCTACATAAGTGTAATCTATGCCTCCTTGCATAAGGCTAATATCTGCCTTCATCTACATAAGGCTAATCTCTGCCTTCATCAGTATAAGGCTAATCTCTGCCTTCATTTGCACGGGACTAAGCCCTGTCCCGCATCTTGCATGAGGCTAAGCTCTGCCTCCATCTGCATAAGGCTAATCTCCGCCTTCATCCTGCATAAGGTTAAGCTCTACCTCCCCATTTTCATAAGGCTAATCTCTGCCTTCCCTTGCATAAGGCTAATCTCTGCCTTCATCTGCATAAGGCTAATCTCTGCCTTCACCTTGCATAAGGCTAATCTTTGCCTTCATATGCATAAGGCTAATCTCTGCCTTCATCTGTATAAGGCTAATCTCTGCCTTCACCTTGCATAAGGCTAATATCTGCCTTCATTTGCATGAGACTAAGCCCTGTCCCGCATCTTGCATGAGGTTAAGCTCTACCTCCGCATCTTGCATGAGGCTAAGCTCTGCCTCCATTTGCATAAGGCTAATCTCTGCCTTCATTTACATGAGACTAAGCTCTGTCTCTATACCTGCACGAGGCTAAGCTCTGCCTCCAATTTACATTCTTTCACCGAGACTAAGCGCTGTCTCTCCAACATTATCTACTTTGCTCTTCTTTCGGGCTAAGCTATGCCCTCCACTTCGCAAGACTAAGCTTTGTCTTGTTGACATCATATTACTGCATTTCATGGGCTGAAATATCGCCAACCTGTCCAAAGGCGTCATAGTCTAAAGGCATTATCTCATAGCCGGAAGACACCATGTCATGGCTTGAGGATCTCTCTCGACTTGCATATCATTATTCAAAGGCGTCATAGTTCAGAGGCACCATCCTCATGGCCCGAGAACATCATTCCATGGCTTGCGAATCTCTCATCGGACAATTCATGGCCCAGGACATCATGGTCTAAGGACGTCATCCCTAACCGTCCGAAGACGACTTTCATAGTCCAAAGGGAGCCTGCATCATGTTTAAATTTTCGCACAAATATATGCTCGTAGTATCTTTTATTTGCAGGTGACCTGGCAAGCAATTGCTATCCCAGCAGGAGCGATCCCGCTTCAGTTCCTTCAACTATGTCAAACCTGACCTCTCTCGTGAACCATTCCTTCACCAAGATATTGTGTCCATTTCTTGTGATATTTCGCCAGTATATTTCACCATAAATCTAGAACTAGACACGACCTAATTCCTATAAAACCAGGGATATGTAGGCAACTAGGAGCCAGAGTGCGACCTAAATCCCTCAAACCATTTCGCTCGGTCAAAAATTGGCCATCACATCTTTACCCGACAACTGTTTCATCCTTTCCGGGTAAAGAAGGGCAGCTGTTGATACCCAATTTTTACCAAAATAATTTTAACAATGCATATATGTCTTCAAAATCATGCATTAGTATCAATTGGTATTTTTCACAATTTTTTTACATTTTTATTAATTTGTCCAGTATTTTTATTTCTAACAAATAATTACAAAATTGCATCACAAATGATTTTAAAACATTTCTTGATTTAATTTATTATTTACGGTCCTATTAAGACCAAATTATTCCATAAATAGCCAAACGAGCACCTTTTGGCTATTTTTTTACCAGAAATTAGTCTTTTGTATTTTAAATACTGAATAATCGTTCTCAAAATATTTTTATGAATGAAATTCATTCTTTATAATTAGTAATTGTTTTTTAAATTATTTTAATTAATTTGTTTGGGTATTTAACAAATGGCCCTATTTTTATTTCAATTATAGCCTATATTAACCAGCCCAAATGACTAACTAAATTAGCCCAATACAACCTGGCCCAAACCCCTACCTAACCCGACCCAATTCCGCTTGAATCCTGGCCGTTGATCATTTTTGATCAACAACCCGGATTAAACCTTTCCTTAATTAATCTAAACGACCCCCCCAAACCCCTCATTTTCTCCTCTCACACTTGCCGTCACACTTCACTCTCCTCTCAAATCCTCTCTACCCTAACCCTAATTCCCCCTTGCCGTTGCTCGCTTGCCATCGACTATGGTGGATTACCACCCTTATCCATCCTTAACGGCTCTCCTACGCCGGGTTTTCTGTTGTCTTTGAGGTCCTCAAGGGACCAGGGAACAGTCCACTCACACCTTGGCTTCTCCTCACCAGTCTTAGGCCACCATGGCTCGATTTGAGCAAGATCGTCCCATTTTCTTGTTAAACCTACGGTTTCTAAGCCGGTATTCTCATCTCTGGGTTATTTTTTAAAAACCCTAATCTTATCTCCTAAACCTTTTAGATCTGTAACAGATCTGAGAAAAATCAAACTGTTTCTACTTGTTTTTATGAGAAATCTTCCGATTTTCAAAGCGTCGCTTCATTTTTCCTAACTAGGGTTTATGAAACTTTTTCTTCAAAATGATTTCTTATTTTCTAAGTGTTTATTCTCAGATTCTTGTGTGTTATCGATTTTTAGCATTATGTTTGGATTCTGAGTTCGTCCTTGTTGTTTGTTCATTCGATTCTGCTGTGTGTTCGATTCTCATGAATATTGCTTCGATTAATTAGATTATTTTGTGATTTTTACCTTAATGTGTCCTTTTAGGGTTCCAGATTTGATTCTTTCTGCTTATACTCGACTTGTATTCTTATTCATGGAAGTTTATGTTATTTTCCTTAAAGTCAGTACTATTTCGATTATTTGAATCCCTGATTCACTGTGTTACGCTAATTTTTGGTTATTTTCCCTATTTTTTATAGCCTTAAATTATTTCTTACCTTATTCTGTGATTGACTGTGTATTTATTAATTCTTACTACTTATTTCCTTAATTGAACATTTGTGTACCTACCCCTAATTACCTACTCTATACTTCAATTTGTTTGATGTCCTTCCTTAATTAGCTACCTGCTCTTTACCGGTTGTAAATTACTCCCTTAATTAAGGGAGGACTTTACTAGTTTTACTCTGAATTGATTCTGTGGCTCTTTAATTACTGAACAATTTATTGTTTACCTTATTTTACCTAACTCTCGACTATTATGTATACTCCCTTTTATTCTCACTACACACACGAACACTAGTTCAAAAATTCTCTCTTAGACTTAAAAGCTTTCTGCTCTTTCTTGTTACTTGCTACTCTTACTGAACCAGCCCGCTGTAAGCCAAGGCTAGTTATTTCACTACACTTGCTCTATATTCTGTGTCTGCTTTCCTTAACTGGTACGTTCTGATTCAATTTCAAGTTCAAAACTCTATGTGTTCTGTTACTACTTTAGTTCACTGATTTCCAGTCCTGTTCCTGTTTATTATTTGGCTGTTCAATATGTAACTAGCATACCCAAATCACTGTTTCACTTAGAATGTATGCATTCTGTCCTGTCCAACTTGATTAACATGTTTAAGGACTTGCCTATTGCTTTCTCTAGCCTGCTTCAATTTGACTTTTCTCATGTATGTCAGCATGTTTGATTGTTTGCCTATCTGCTTATTTAGATTCTAGTGTTAACCTGCTTTCTAAGTAATGTAATGCCTCTAAGTAGTTCTGGTTCTATACTTATTGTCCAGAATACTATATTCCCCACCTGTCTGTTCTGTGATCTATTCCCTATGTCTGTATCATTGGTTATATGACTAACCCCTTAAACCCATAAACTCTTAAAAAGCTTCTGTGCTTTTGATGTTGTGTGTTTCACTATGTGTGTCCCCAATTCCCAATATCCCTGTGTGAATTCTGTTGTTAAGTGATGTTGAACCTGTTTCTCTGTAGTTGATCTGTTGCTTGCTGATTTTTCAAAATATTACACTGCTTTTGTTCAAACTATTTTATTACCAATCAGTTCCTTTTCAAAAACTCCTTCACTTCTTGAATCAATTCAATACTATTTCTCTTGTCAAAACCTTTTTTCAAAACTATGTCAAGCACTCTCTCTTTATTCTTAAGTCCCTAGGTTCTGCCCCTCCAGTGTGTGACTGCCCCTCTGAACTCCGGCATACTGGGGATGGCCCTTCCACACTGCACTTACTCAGTTCTTCTTATGAAAGTCTAGGTGTGAGCACTGCCCGGTATCCTTGAGGTCCCTAGGGAACTCTGATACACCTGGACATGAAATTGGTTTTGAAATCCTTAGCATTTGAGACTGCTGAAGGCCTGGTATCCTCAGGTCGTATTTGGGCCTGCTTCAGGATCCCTATAGTTTAACTTCTTCTCTTTTTATTTACGTAATTCATTCAGCTATTGGTCTGTAATAATTATTTGTAAACAGATACTGGGGTTGCTAGTGAACATGGGGATGGTAGCTGTATAATGCTGTTGATATTATTGGGTAGAAATCATGCTTTAGGATTTACATTCTTTATATTTGCATTAGAATTATGCCCTAGAAACAATGTGTTCATCCAAATCATGTTAAACGTTGCATTAGATACCCTGTTCCTAGGACATCATATTTACTGCTAGCAGCGTATCACATGTCATTAATCCATGTTTTCGTAACGTTGCATCAGCTCGCCATTTAGAGATCCTGTTCCTAGGTCAATAAATAAACTGGAGATAAAACTGTCATTCTTGTGTGCATTTAGATACCATGCTCTAGGATTCTATTTGCATTTGTTTGAATACGCCTAGTTCAACTAACTGATCCATGAAAAGATATAAAATAGTCTCCCATATAATTGTCATGTTTCTAAATAGAACTGGTACAAATTCCCTTTTTAAGTCTTTGTCACCTAGAGCAGCATGTTGTAGGTTAAAACAACTTCTAAACTATTAAACATCTCCTGTAATTGTGATTGCATACAGTCCCACGCCTAGGAAAGCCTTAGGTAATTAATTGCTATAAAATTGGAAACTGCTTTGATTGTGTTTACTACTTAAAGGCTAATAGGTTTAACATCAGTAGGTAAAATGATTAGGGCCCTTTCGTTAAAGTTTGTATGAAACAGTGTTGCATATTCCTGTGCATTGATGTCACTTAGATATCCTATCTTAGGATCCTTTTTCTAATAAAAACTGCCTTTGTCTGTGTTTGAGACGTGCTGTTTATTTGCATTACGTGTGGAGGTGAATCTGAGCTTTTTAACTGCTTCTGTCACTTATCTGCTAGTCCTACTTGTTCTTTCCTTTCGCCTAAAATTTTCCCTTTTAGCACCTTAGGGGGTTGTCTAGCATTGCCCAGACTTAGAGGTCCTAAACTCCTCCGGGACTACAAGGAAGGGACGGGTAACAACACACTTAGAGATCGTTAAATAAAACTCGGTTAATAAACTGCTAAGGGAGGGGGGGGGGATAAAGAAAAGGATATGATAACCTGTGTGCTAATGCAACATGTAGCCCCTCATTGAGGAGTGATTACCAGACATTGCACAAATATGATCCTATAGGATAAACAACTTATGACCTCTCTTATCCTTTACATATGTGTTCTTAGACTATCTACTTGCTACTTGAATAATTCACAAAATAGGTTTGGCTGGGACCCACAGTTGTGGACTTTGAGGGGTGCCTAACACCTTCCCCTTGAAGTATTCAAGACCTTACCCAATCTCTGGTTGTACAATTAGTGTTATAAATGACCCGTAGTAGGTGCCCTAACGCGCCTTAATTCGTTAGGTGGCGACTCTTAAAACTCATTATACCCCTTTCCCAAAAGGAAATGAGTTGTCCCAATAATGTCNCGTCACCCTAATATATTTCATATAATGTAGTCCTTGGGGTTAAATACCCTCAAAATCCAAGTTTAGATGTGTTACTTACCTCAAACCGAGCAAATCACAACTCCAACAAGCCCTTCCCCGCGCATAGGTGTCACGACCCAAACTCAACCTCTTGTGATGGCGCATATTATGTTACTAGGCAATCTGACAACTTAGACACTTTCCACACTTTCAAATTAAGAATATACTGAAATAGGTTTTAAATAAGTAAAAGATCTCATAAACTCGAATAAAATATCACAACTCAAATCATAAGTTTGCCCAAAATCAGGGTGCCACTGAGTACATGAGCAATACAATACAAGTCTGAAATGCCGTCTAAGAAAAACTGAATCTGAATAAATAAGATTGAGGTATAGGGGAGGAGAGTCAAGGTTTGCGGACGCCAGGGCAGCTACCTCGATACTCTTCGAATGTCTGTAAACTCTGATAATTAGCAACTACCGTGTCCAGAAATACCTGGATCTGCATACAAAGTGCAAGGTGTAGCGTGAGTACAACTAACTCAGTAACTAGCAAGTCTAACTATATGGCTGAAAGCATTGACGAGCTTTACATGTACAATTCAGTTACAAAATTACAGTACAGAAATGTAGGCATGTTTCCAAATTAAATAGTTAAAGCCCAAATAGGTATATCATGTCAAGTTCATTTGAAATAAGATATGGTACACCTGGGTATCTACATGACAATTATACATGCATCCTGAAGTATAAAAACATTAATGAACTTATGCATACTCTCAGAGTATCAGTCACTCAGGCCTCCCATTCACTCCATCCTCACAGTCACTCATTCCTCACAACTACTCAATCCTTCCAATCACTCGCGCTCGCACTCACACTCAATAAGTACCTGCGCCCACTGTGGATGTGCAGACTCCAGAGAGGCAATTCCATCCCAAGTGCTATAATAAGCCAATCACGGCATGAATCAACTAAACATGCTGCGGCGTGCAGCCCGATCCAATAAATATCCTCACAATTAAGCCCTCATCCTTAGTCTGTCATCAATCTCTCCAGTCTCTTGGGCTCACATAATTCATGATAATCATCCCAAACAATGATGATTTAATGTATCAATAAAGAACAATAGAGACTGAGATATAATATGCAAATAATAGCTGTGACTAAGTACAAAATGGCAAATTAAACAAATAACTCAACATGTAACATGACCTCTGTGGGTCTCAACTGTACCAACACGTAGCCTAATCATGATTTCTAGCATAGCTGGCAACTCAACTCTCTCTAACACATGGTGAAAATACAGGGTAACAACAAGATTATTCAACTACACAGTTCCATGGAATTGACCAAGTCACAATTCCTACGGTGCACGCCCACACGCCCGTCACCTAGCACGTGCGTCACCTCAACAACAATCACATAACACGTAATTCGGGGTTTCATACCCTGAGAACCAAGTTTAGAAGTGTTACTTACCTCAAATCGAGCAAATCCCTACTCCAGTAAGCCCTTGCCTCGCGAATCGACCTCGGAATGCCTCAAATCTAGCCACAAACAATTCAATACAATCAACATGAGCTAAAGGAATCAATTCCATAAGAAAATACTAAATTCTTAATCAAAAGTCAAAAAGTCAACCGAAAGTCGTCCCCCGGGTCCACGTCTCGGAATTCAATAAAAGTCACAAAATTCGAAAGCTCATTCAACCATAGTCTAACCATACCAAATTTACCAAATTCCGATACCAAATCACCACTCAAATCCCCAAATTAAACTTTCTAATCCCTAGCCTTAAACTCCCAGATTCCACCTAAAAAGCACACAAACTAGGTGGGAAATTACATGGGAAAACAAGATTATTGAATAAAAATGATCACAAGTGACTTACCTCAAGAAACCCCTCAAAAATCCTCTTAAAATAGCCTTACACCTAGTTTGCAAAGTCCAAAACGAGAAAAATCATGAAACCCTCGAATTTAACATTCTTCCCAACTGCTTCGCTTCTACGTATCATTTAACACCACTTGTGGTTCCGCTTTTGCGGCCCAAGTGACGCATTTGTGGAGCTACAGTGTACACTAGCCCTTCGCACCTGCGGCCACTAATCCGCACCTGCGGCCTCGCTTCTGTGAGAATTTCTCTGCTCCTGCAGACTTGCCTCATCAGGCCATCTTTCGCTGCTGCGAAGCTTTCTCCGCGTCTGCGACCTCATAGGTGCGGGATTTCCTTTCGCACCTGCGCAACTCCCAGCTCACCTAATTCCGCTCCTGCACTCACCACTTCGCTTTTGCGAGCTTGCAGATTCACTAGGGGTGTGCATTCGAATCGGTTTATCGATAAATCGAATCGATTATTTGTTATCGATTTATTGATATCGATTTATCGATTTATTGATTTCGATTTCAAAAATTTTCTTATCGAGTTATCGATTTTGATTTTGATTTTGATTTTGATTTTGTCCTCTTCGATTATCTGTTTATCGATAAACCGATAAGATATATTAAAAAGACAACTATACCTTTATTCTATAATACCCTTTCCTTTACCCTAACTTATTATTTCTATTTTCCTCTACCCTTATTATTTCCTGATTTCCTCTACCCTATTATTTCCTCTTCAGCCGTTCAGTGCCTCTTGGAGTAGACGCCATTTTTCTTTTAGCTTGGAGTAGACGCCATTTTTCAGAACTGTTCTGCCCTTTTAGAGCTCAACTTTTCTCTTCAATATTCACTCAAAATTCCTCCTTTCTCCCACAGATCTGGTAATTCTCTTTCTCCAAATGAGTTCTCTCAGTTTTTAGAATTTTGTTGTAGTTTTAAATCTGACTCAGGATCTCTGTTAACATTTTCGCTTTCATTCTTTTGGTGTAACCGATTTTGTTGGCCAATTTCAAGATGAGGCAGTTAGATTTTGATATCTCATCAAACATTACAGCTTCTTTGTTTAATATATATTTTAACTTTAATTTTACTGCTCAAATAATATCATTTGAAGTATAGTACTACTAGGTAAGCTCTACAGACAAATGCCTCTATGCCTAGGTCACCAACCATCCCCAGAAAGAATTAACAAAAACAAAGAAAATTACATTTACTAGCAGTCAAAAGCAAACGTGGAAGCAATAGCAAAATTTGGAAGTGCTAAACTTCGTTTGTATTGTATATATGTAACGTATAAACAACTCTGTATTGGAGTGTGTCTTTTTCTTTTCCCTAGTTTTAACTCTGCATCACACTCACCGTGACTTTCTCTCTTTACTTAGCAGATAGTGTAGCGAGGAGTGCTGACTTCGTCTTGCTTTGCTTCATTAAACTCGTTTAAGACTATAAGTTACATTCTTCATTCACTTCACATGGATGAAAATGATAAAATTGATAAAGTGGTTGATGAAAGTAGAGGTTCCGAGTCTATTGCTGCAACTACTCACTCGACAATTACAAAATAAAGGAAAAAATAATCTCGGGCATGGGATTTTTTTGAAGAAAAAGTTGATGCTAAAGGAAATAATAAATATGTATG